>MDKH01120076.1:0-33826 GCA_005239495.1 Nicotiana undulata
TTGCTTAGCCTTACGTCGCCCTTCCAAAGCATCTCAGGAAGGCGCCGCGTAACAGGTATAACGTCAGAAGACTTCAACAGGATTCGGAGATGACAAGGTGGATGCATTCCTGCTGAGACTATATAGCCATACACAGTTTGGAGACACAGAGTCTATCATAAGGAAAGATAGTGGGGAATGTTGTTACTATGCGCGAGTTGATAGAACAGAATATGCAAGCAGGATTAAATTCCATTTATTGGGCTTGTACCGTGTTGACAGATTGTAACATGGTACAGGCACTCAAATTCAATTGATTGGGCAGATTCATATAAATGCAATACAAATTACCCAATCTCTGGTTCCACGGATTCTCTCCGCTCCGTACTCCATTCCAGCATATACCCCAGCAACAGTCCCTGGATAAAGAGACAAGAATTGTTAGATAATCCACTCGGAGATTTCAAGAAATTGGGAAACTAAGAAACTCTTTTCTAACCGTCCATTTCGAATTACATATGGGTGGAACTTGGTGAAGATTACTCACCCCAATAAGCACCTTCTTTACACATTTTCTTCAACTGCAATCAAAGATAATTTCAGTTAAAAACACAATAAGCATATCGATCAATCTGTTTTTCCAGTCAACATAATGAAATCCTCGAGAATAGCGACTTAATTTCTGTGGTGATATAATTGAAACACTTTTTGTGCTGAGCGTTAGAGAAATGCTGCTCTTACTATGAAATTTTACTAAAGCACATTTTCAGGTTTGGTAGGCTGCCTTTTGGATAAACAGGACATTTGGTTTTCCTAAGCTAGGCCTATGGTTTGCAACATTCTAGTCTTGGCTACAGCTTTTGCTTACTCTGCATACGATGATATTTGAGCGCTAAACTAACACTCATTGCTTCAAGTTGTTGGTTAATTCTTTTCAGATATTTTACTCATTAGTATTTCCTGAGCCGAGGGTCTCCCGGAAACAGCCTCTCTACTCCCTCTTGGGTAGGGGTAAGGGGATAGGGGTAAGGTTTGCGTACACTCTACCCTCCCCAGACCCCACTGGTGGGATTTTACTAGGTGGTTGCTGTTGTTATACTCATTGGTATTTTCACGCAACAAAAGAGAACTGACATCTTTCTGAAAGGCTTCTTAATCCATAAATATAAAGTCTTCAGACACTATTCATCAGTATGTTTTTTACATCTGACACTTTTTTTCAGTCATAGGTGCCAAGCAAATCTAGAAGAGAGGATCACATTGTGAATCCAAATTCTAAATATAGAATATTTCCCTGATACAAAACTCAATAAGCACCTCTAATGCAACTAGAATTTTTACACAAATTAATAAAATGATATATATATATATACGTAGAAGGCATGCTCACCGAATGCTCAAAGTTGTGTTTTGAAACACTGCCTGCAAAAACCATGTTGATTGCACAATAGTAAGCTGAATAGTATGGATATCTTTATAGATAAAATCTTGTAACTTAAAGAACTCAAAAATTTAAACTTTATCATAACCTCAGATTAAGTACAATTACTAATTCATTCTTATCTGGAAATCCTCAGATTACATGTCACACCTAAAAAGATCAAAGAACAAGAAGTAAAATCTGACTAGTGGGGACCCTCGAGAAGACAAAAAAACAAAAGGGGACAATAACAGTACCACCACAAAAATCATAGGAAAAATAGAAACAACATGAATTCCAGAAGAGATGCAAAGCAAAAGCGATAGCTAGTAAATAGGCTTGGCACTATGAAAAACGAAATAGTAAGACACAGCATTACCACTAGCTATCTCATACAGAAACCCTACCAGACTAGTCTCACAAAGAGCTATGAAGTAAGGCAAGACTCAACTACCTCCTAACCTACAACTAGGGGTGTTCATGGTTCGGTTTGGATCGGTTTTTCCCTAAAAAAAAAAAAAAACAAGTAAGTCGGTTTTTCAAATAATATAACCAAACCAAACCAATTAAGTCAGTTTTTTCTTGATTCGGTTTATGTCGTTTTTTCGGTTATTTGTCGGGTTTTTTCTTAAATATAAGACATACACTACCAAACACATATTCCGGCGACCACATTTTCAACGTGACACTATCAAATCAATTGCCCTTTGAGAAATCTATTATTTACTAAAATATATTGATGATAATTGAATTAAATAGTGATGATAATTTAAGGACTCAATTAAAAATATTTTTTTTAACATGAAATGAATTTTTACACTTAACAAAAGAAAACTACCAATCAAACTAGAATATAAAGGTAAAGAACTGTACTAAAAGTGCAAAAGATTAACATTCAACATACAAAATTTGAAACTTTTTATAAAAATATACATATATATAAATGTAATAATAAATTTGAAATAGCTACTCCTATAATCGGTTTGGTTTGGTTATTTTTTGATTAAAACCAAAACCAAATAAAATTAGATCGGTTTTTCAAATTCAAAACCAAAACCAAACCAAACCAAACCAAAAAGTATCGGGTTTTTTGGTCGGGTTGGTTCGATTTTTCAGGTTTTTATGAACACCCCTAGCTACAACCCTAATACTCGACCTCCAGATCTTGGTGTAGTAGTGACGCTTATTGTGGTTATTGGACCAAAACAGTAAAAAGAATTTAGGTTTACCACTATTACTTTCACTCTAGTCAATGCATCCCCTGCTATTGTAATTAATTTTATTTTAGCATATAAAAGCGAGTAGTTTTCATTTGGGTGTTCCAAAATTGGAATTTAAAAAGAAAAACTAATTAAAAGCAACCTTTCTTGACGATGTGATAAGTTTCATCAGCAGCAGTTTTGGCGACAGCAACCTTAAAACAAGTAAAAGAAACTGTAAAAATCAAGCAACCCATGTTCACAAAATCCAAAAAAGAAGCCGAAAAAAAACAAATTAAGAGCAGATATATATATATAAAAGAGAGGAGAAAATTACAGTGCCGATCTTCAAGAAAGCATCAACAGTTTGATTGAGAAGTGGGTTGCCCATATCAATAACCAAATCAACCTTTGGAGAAGCTAATGATGCTGAAAATCGACTCCTTGGCATTTTTTCTTCTTCTTCTTTGTTCTTTGCTTTTTAGTTGCTGTACCTTTTACTCGATATAATCACAGGTAGTCCACTCACTCACCTCTCGGGGATGGGGTACGGTCGTATTGCTTTCTTTTCTATTTGTTTGGCCTTTTCCAATGCATGCAAATTCCAATTATGCCAGCAACCACCATCTTTTTTCTTTGGCCCTTTTTTCCTTTACTTTTATAAAACACGACTTTTAATTAGGGAAAACTACCATATATACCTACCTAATCAAAAGTAATTACCCCTAATTACTTATTTTAAAAGTAATTACATCAAATATCTATTCTACTGCAACTAATTACCCGCCCAATCTAATACATAATTAGCTTTTCTTTTTTTATCTCCTTATCAATTCTTAATGTTGTTGCTACCATTTCTCAAGGAGAAGCAGCAAACAATTTTAAGAAGTTTCAAAATTAATTTTTCTCTTTTACTCCATGAAAATCAGAATTCTCAATCGGAAGTTCAATCACAAAAGAAATAGCATTATCACATAAAAATAATGGATGAAATTTCAAATTTGGAAAAAAAATTGAAACTCCATATGAATGAGTTCAAAAAACCATATCTGATTTTTATAGTGTTTTACTATTGAAATTTGTTGTTGTTTTCTTGGATGTGTAGATTGTACCTTTGATGCTGGTTTTTGGAGATTTATTATACAAAAATTTAAACCCACCATTGAAGGACCTTGAAGCTCGAAACTCATAACTTGGTATGTTTGAGCTTTTAATTGTTTTGATCCGAATCCTACATGGGTTTGTTTGGAAAGTTGGTTGGAGGTTGTAGCTAAAGGTTTAGTCAATTTGGTGGAGAATTTGTAGTAGATTTGAGAAATTTAAGTTGAATTACAGTTGAACCTGAGAAGAAGACGAATTTCTATTGTATACCCAAATAGTATACAAATATACCATTTTGGTATACAATTCATTCCAACTATATACCCTATTAGTATAGCTATATACTATATTGGTATCATATGCTAGTTGAATCATTTTTTGGTTGTATTAGCCGCATTAATTGGTACCATATTTGATTTTCTTTTAATAATAGTAATATAGTACAATATCTTGAAATACTTTATTATATCAATATGTGGTACACTATTTTTTATATCCATCGTTATGCATGTGCGTTATGTAATAGTAGTATAGTCATACAGTTGCCGGGAATTAACTAGCAAAATTGTATACCATGTTGGTATAGTTATATGCCATATTGGTATCATATGGTAGTTTGAACATTGTTTTGGTTGTGTTAGCTGCATTTTAAGTGCATTCTATTATGAAATTATTTATATGAACATGATTTGCAGTGCTGGAATTCTTGTATGGCGATGGACATAAATTATGTGTATTATGTAATAGTTTTTATTTTATAGGCAATTGTTGAAACGACCCCATACAACTATATACCCTTGTTAGTATACGGAATGAGCAAGTTATTTTGCGAATATTTAGCTTGCACTACGAGCATGTAATTTTCTCATACTTTTATTGTGTCCATTAATGTTTTGGTACAGTAGTATAGTCGCAGATAGTTGTAGCATTATTCTAGAGCAATTATATGCTCTGTTGGTATACATATATACCATATTGGTATCACATGGTACTAGAAATCTTTTTTGGTACTTATACTTTTTATTGCATTTTTTAATACTTTGTTATTATTCATATTCTAACTAGTATATATGGAGATTTAGTTGCTGTAGATTATATTTTCTTGCTCTATAACTGGTTGTATTACTGCTAATGGTAGAGTGTGTACTGATATTTGTACGGAAAGAGATCAAATTTTGCATGGCAATCAGGTGTTGATTCTTAGAATCCGATTATGTAATTTATGGTGCTCAGTAGTAGTCAGTGACAACTGATATTGTTTCAGTTTAATAATTGAATTTAAGAAAATGAGAAAGAAAAAAAAAAAAAAGTATATTATACTAGTTATATTTAAAAAAGATGAACAATTATTTGCTATATCAGTTATTTTTTCTTATTGTATAAAAAATAATAATAAAAAATAGTGAAAACAGTAAATGAAATTGGATTATGAAGAGAAAAAAATATAAAAAAAGAAGTTAAATGAAATTAAAAAAGGAAAAAATGAAAACAATAAGAAGAAAACGAGAAAAAAGAAAAGGAGAAAAGAAAGAAAAAAAGGAAAAAAGAGAGAAAGAAAAGAAGCATAGAAATAAAAAAGAATTAGAGAAAAAAGAAAAAATTCCCCACAAAAACTACTATGGGTAGGAGATGTAATTAGTTTGATGGGTAGAAAAACAAATGGGTAGACAAGGGTAAATAATTTTATTTTTATGGGTAACTGTGTCATTCCCCTTTTTAATTAAAGGTGTCTAACGGGCCGGGTCAGCCCGGTTTTGGACCGGCCAAACCGGTTGAAACCGGAACCAGACCGGTCCGGTACAAAGGGGGCCGGGTGGGCTGGGTTTAAGGGGTAAGGGGGGTTGGGCCGTTTACTATTTTTTTATCGGTCCAACGCGGTCAAAATGAACAGTGCACTTACCGGTTAAACCGGACCGGACCGGTTTTAACAGCTAATTTTGTTTTTTGTTTTTTTTTGGTTTTTTTATTTTGTGGGACCTACTGGACCGTTGGAAACGGTCACCTGCCAAGGGAGCCGTTACCCAACGGCTGATTTGCACAAATGGCCCTTTTTTGGGTTTTTTTTAAAAAAAATTAACATTTGTTTAAATTATAAGTTTAACCTTTTTTAAAACTATAAATACACCCCCCCCCCCCCCCCCCCCCCCCCCTCTTCTTTATTTCTTCACTCATCTCTCATTTCTCAATCTCAATTCTCATATTCTCTCATTCTCCAATCTTCAATTCTTCTTAAGTGTAATCAACTATTTGGCTCTTTTTTTTTGGAATATATTTGTTTTATCATTTGGATTTTGAAGTTTGAACAATTGAACTTCAAAATTGGAATAATTGACGTTTCTTCGTGGTAACATTGGAGTTGCGTAATCATCAAGTGCTCAATTTATTGTCGAATTCGGTGCACTCCCTCCAACTCTTTCTCTTATTTACTATTTTATTTGCATATTTAATTTTTGCTAGTACTTAAATTTTTACAATATGTTTAATGTTGCTAAAAAAACTTGTAAAAAAGTTTCTAGTCGGGGAAATAGAAAAAGGGGTAGTTCTTCGACATCTGGTAGTAATACTAATACCCCACTTTTTACATATGTTTCTGAAGCATCGACTAATATTAATATAGATTATGAACAATTACAAGAAGATTTCGGAATAGAAGATAATGAATTAGAAATGGAAGATGAGATACCATTTACACCTAGTAGTGTTGGAGCTGCTACCAAGGGTGGTGGTCGTGGTACTAGTAGTGGACCACATGTGGCCCCGACTACTAATCATAGAAAGAAGTAAGGTTTGGAAATTTTTTGACGAAATAGTAGGCACTGGCAGAGTTAAATGCAAACTTTGTAATGATGATTTTAAACATATGACTGGAGGAAATTGTGGGGGGACTGGGACACTTAGTAGACATATGAGAGTTGAGCATCCCATAGAATATGGCGCTGATGGTGATGGAAATCAAACAACTCTAAACCCTACTACTGGAGGACTTATGAAATATGATAAAATGAAGGATCGTGAGGAGTTAGCAAAAATGATTGCTTTGGGTTGTCTACCTTTTTCTTTTGCTTCTTCATCATATCTTATTATTTATATTCAAAGAATTTATAATCTTTTATTTAAAGGTATTCCTATAAGTACTTGTAGAGCTGATATCTTTAGACTTCATGGACAATATCAAACATACATATGTTATTTGTTTGAGCATCTTCCCTGTAGAGTTTCTTTAACTTCTGATATTGGCCATGTTGTTAATGAAAATGATTATTTGACAATTACATGTCATTGGATAGATGATTTATTTTGTATGCAAAAACGTATTATCGCTTTTAAATATGATGAAGATCAAAGTCATATTGTTGTGTTTATAAGTAGTACTATTTGCGAAGTTGTTGAATTTTATAATCTTAACCAAAAAGTATTGTGCATGTCTTTTGATAATGCTTCTAATAATACTGTCACAATTACAATATTAAAAATGCATTTGAAACCACCACTTGAAGAAATTTTTCATGTTAGGTGTGCATGTCATATTTATAATTTAATTGTTAAAAGTGGCCTTGATTTATTTTCAACTGAGATTACTCATGTTAGAAGAGCAGTTGGTGTTATTCAAGGAAATAACAGACAATCTAGAATTGAGGAATTTAAGAATAAGTGTACTGAGTATAACCTTAAATCAAGATTCATGCCAGACGAAATTGTTACTAGGTGGAATTATACATACATATTTTTAAAATGTTGCTACAAATATAGATTTTTAATAACTGAAGTTGCTAATGCGCATTGTACTGATCGAAACAGTATGTTAACACCTGCTACTTGGGAGGTCATTGATGATGTTGTTTAATTTTTACATAAATTTTATATAGCTACTGTTGAGTTTTCTGGAGCATACTACCCTATTGTTACAATGGTTTTAGTATATATAGCTGAAATTTCTTTTCTACTCTTTGAATTTAAGAAGAAAGAAAAATATAAAGATGATGTTGAAGAAATGCAAGAAAAATTCAAAAAATATTTCTTTCCAATTCCTCAAATTTACTTAATGTGCTATTTTAAATCCTTCTATTAAGATGGCTGATTGGCACCAATTAATAAATGCTTTATATACTTATATGGAGATTGGATCAACTGAAACCCTAGATATTTTTACTTGTATGAACAATCTAAATGATAATTTACAACAATTATATAATTTTATGCAAGTATAGTTGATGATGTTGCTCATAATGTAGCCAATGTTAATCCCACTATGCAGTGTACCACTTCTTTAAGTTATACTACTTTGTATGATGATGAAATAGTTGATAGTTTTAATATTTTTTCTACATTTGCTACAACTCAAACCAGTAGCATGAACATTGATGAACTTCAATTCTACTTGCAGAAGCAAAAGGAGATTCGCACAAAGGAATTTTCAGCGTTGGGATGGTGGCGTGAGAATGAAAAGCAATTTTCTGTTCTTTCTGCTATGGCTCGGGACGTGCTGAATGTGCCAATTTCAACAGTTGCATCAGAGAGTGAATTTAGTCAAGCAAGACAACAACTAGGAGACACCCGTCACTCATTGGGAAGCAATGCTTTGGAAGTTTTAGTATGTTTCAGAGATTGGATTAGATCGAAACGAAGAAATCAAGGATGTGAAGATGTTGATAGCCCAGAAGACGAGGAACTTGGAGAAATATTAACATATGTTAACTCATATGAATTTAACACTCTAGAAGAAGGACAATCTGTTCATATTGATTATGAAGAACTTACAAGGGCAATGCAAAACCTTTGAATTTACTACTTGTCAAATGTAAACCTTTCAATTTGTAACTTTAAAATGAATTTGAAATTTGAAATAAATGTTGCACTTGCAATTTTTTTCCATATTCATTGTATTATTTATATTTTTAACTTTATATTAATATAAATTACAATAGTTGTACAAATATTTAAATAAAAAAGTTATTTTACTGTTAACCCGGCCCGACCCGGTTGACCCGTAACCCCTACGTTTAAATTTTACCCGGATAAACCCGAACATGTTAAGTCTCAACCCGTAACCGGCCCGATTCCAAACCCGTGCGGTTCAATTTTTTCACTACCCGGCCCGGCCCGGCCCACCCGGTTAACACCCTTACTTTTAATTCTATTGCATTGAAAGTCCAAGGACTGCTTGGCCATAGATTTGCCAAAATAAACTTGGGTTTTATATGATAAAAATATGTTTGGCCATAAATTTGTCTATATTTTGGTAAAATTCCAAATTCAAATACCAACTATTTTTCCAAAATAAATTTGGGAAATATGTTTTGTTACGTCCCAACCCTGGGGACGCGACCGGCACTTAACAGAGTGAACCCAATCAAGCAAGCCTGCTTAGACGTTCCTACCCGACTCATTTACTCCCCGAGTTTATAGCATAACATTGTTTACTGAGTTAGTAGGAGATAAATCAAACGCATACATTCATGTGTTAGCCCATTCTTTCTTATATACTGATACCAACATTTAGGGCTCCCAAAACATACATATTGATTACAATATTTAAGAGATGGGATTACAGTTACGTGTTAACCCAATAACTACCCAAAACATACATGACCCACATAAGTATCTACGGAGCCTCTAGAAGTAAGAAAGATGGACATAATCCTACCGGCGACAAGGCCTCGGCTATACCTTGAAATAGAACAACATATACAAAAGAGAGCAACATAGATTTACACACGGCCCGAGAGGAAATGGGGCTCACCAGAACTGCTGTAAGGAGGAGGAGAGGGCACCACTATAGAAGCTCGGCGCTACCAGCTACAGAGCCACCTACATCTATAAGACGATGTAGCGCCCCCAGCAAAAGGGACGTTAGTATCATTGAATAGTACTAGTATGTATGAACAAACTCTACTCTAGATAGAATAAACGTCAAACATGTAGTAACACAATTAGAGACCTCATATGACAATTCACAGAAATAGGGGGAAACGCAAATAAGAGTCACCATGTTTTCTTATCCCGTTTTGCCATCTTTTGGTTAAAATCTTTTTAAATCCAAGTGCCTTTACTTTTAATATACCACCGTGTCGTTATCACACGGAGTCCGATCTCTGCCCGATCGGCTAAGCCATCTCACTTGAACCGGTGGGACATTATGACCATCATACTTTCATAATTACCACAGTGTCGTTATCACACGGAGTCCGATCTCTGCCCGATCGGCTAAGCCATCTCACTTGAACCGGTGGGACATTATGACCATCATACTTTCATAATTACCACAGTGTCGTTATCACACGGAGTCCGGTCTCTGCCCGACCGACTAAGCCATCCCACTTGGAACAGCGAGACATCATCAATATCATATTCTCAATGCAATTACCACTATGTGTACATCATGGAGTCTGATCTCTGCCCGATCGACTAAGCCATCTCACTCTAGGACATAACCATATCATTTTAATCTTTTAGATCACTTCTCTTCTCATCATTTAGTTTACGATTCTTGGCACTTGGGCATATCTACCTTTTTAGGTTACATTCATCTCTCCAACCATATCATAAACTCATCTTTCACATTAACTAAAACCATCACACAAGAGGAGTCGTACACATAGGAAAAAAGAGAGCATGGCGATCACAATACATACTTTCAAATAGCATAGTGACATGGTAGTAACATAGAATAACATGAAAGCAAGAATTTCTCCACTTAACACATAGAACCCGTTTACTCTTTAGAGAATCAAACAATGGAATTCATATCGTATATTTTAGCAACAACAGTTTTATTCTATGAAGATTAGAGTTAGCCATACATGCCTCAATTGGGCTTTTCCTTGATTTCTACCACAATTCACTGGACCTTTTAGCACCTTCAATCTAGTTCACAAAGTGGCACAATCGAACCCAAAATTAGGAATAACGATCATGGCTTGAGTTCACTTGAGCATTGTATCAAACATTAGGTGTTCATTAAGATTGCATGGCCCCTTTTTAGTGAATGATTACTCTACCCCATTTCCCCTAGCTAGTTTAGGATTGCTTGATTACATGCATGCAAGGTTTCTATCCCTATTCCCATGAACTAACCTATCCATGGTCCATCTTAATTAAAATCTGGAAATCAAAGTTGGTATGTTAGAAATTTACCTCACAAGTGTAAGAATTGGTACTCTAGTTGATTAATCCCAAGCCTTGAGTGGTGATTGAAGATTAATTTGATGAATATGGAACCTTCTCCATGGAACTCTCCCTCAGCTCACTCTAATATATCAGAAAAATAACTAAAAAGGATGGGGGATAGGTGTTATATTAGGTTGGGGTCGGATTTTAAACATTAGAAAATGGGTGCCCCGACGCAGGTTTGCGGTCCAAAATGCGATCGCATTTCAGTTATGCGGTCCGCAAACCTTCCGCATAACTGGTCTCAACTGGGCAAAAAGAAAAGGGGACTGCCCAGGTATGCGGCAACTATGCGGTCCGCATACCTGTTATGCGGTCACATAGTGCACCACATAACTCCCCCCGCAAAAACTCGAGTGAAATTATGCGACGGGCTATGCGGTCTGCATACCCAAACTGCGATCGCATTTTGGGTCGCGTAGTTTCCCTCGGAATGGACAACAAATTGTCCAACTATGCGGCCATCATACGGTCCGCATACATGACATGCGACCGCATAGTGGACCATAGATCCGCCTTCCTTTGCGTATTTCATCCTCTAAGTACGGGGGTATTATTTACTCCTAAAAGGTCCGAACCTAAGAATTTCTAGGCTATACCACCATGGGGATCTTACTGGGCATCGTTTTTCGGTTAAGGATTCTACGGGTCCTTACATCCTCCCTCACTTAAGATCATTCGTCCTCGAATGAGATCGGGGAATTACTTGGGTTTGAAAATACTATATGCCAACCCCCAATTTTTAACTAACTCCCAATTTTTCTAAAAACTTTGCTAGAGTTTCCCTTGTAATTACGCCTATCCACCTGTCAGAGAGCCCCCGAAATACATTTCAACGAACTTCACATAATCAGTCAACACAATAGAACATAAATACAACACAAAGTAAGGAGTTATAAGAGGACAGATAATTAGGGAAGTGGGGTGACCTTGCACAATTTTGACAAGCAATGCAATTATTTATAGATAACAACTTCCTAAACAATTACCTGATTTGTTCAAACAAATGAAGGTACTTCTTTTTCATTTGATTTTCAGCTTCCCAAGTAGCTTCCACGACTTGTTGATTTCTCCATAATACTTTAAACGATGCAATTTCCTTATTTCTCAACTTACGGACCTGCCTATCAAGAATAGCAACCGGGACCTCTTCATATGACAATCCTTCGTTAACCTCAACACTATCAACTGACACGATGGCAGACAGGTCTCCAACCACTTTCTTTAACATGGACACATGAAACACTGGGTGCACCAATGACATTTCAGGGGGAAACTCCAGCCTATATGCCACCTGTCCTACCCTTTGAGTGATTTTATAGGGCCCGACATACCTTGGACTCAATTTCCCTTTCTTCCCAAACCGTATGATCCCCTTCATGGGAGATACCTTCAAGAACACCCAATCATCTTCTTGGAACTCCAAATCCCTGCGACGAACGTCCGAGTAAGATTTCTGACGGCTTTGAGAAGTTTCTAACCGTTCCTTTATGATTCTAACCTTCTCCATAGCTTGATGCACGAGATCTGGTCCTAATAGTTCGGCCTCTCCAACCTCGAACCACCCAATCGGCGATCTACATCTTCTACCGTACAAAGCCTCAAAATGGTGCCATCTGAATACTAGCATGAAAACTGTTGTTGTAAGCAAATTCTATAAGTGGAAAATGATCATCCCAGCTACCTTTAAAATCAAGCACACAAGCACGCAACATGTCCTTGAGCATTTGGATGGTCCGCTCTGCTTGTCCGTCAGTCTGCGGGTGGAAAGTTGTGTTGAGATTTACCTGCGTCCCCAAACCTTGCTGAAATTTCTTCCAAAATTTTGTTGTGAATTGGGCCCCTCGATCTGAGATAATGGAAACTGGAGTGCCATGGAGCCTGACTATTTCCTTGATATACAACTGAGCATATTGTTCTGCAGTGTCGGTGGACTTAACTGGCAAGAAATGTGCTGACTTCGTGAGCCGATCCACTATTACCCAAATTGAGTCAAACTTGCGTGGAGTACAGGGTAATCCTACCACAAAATCCATATTGATCATCTCCCACTTCCACATCGGTATTTCTATAAGCTGCGCCAACCCACCGGGCCTTTGATGTTCGACTTTTACTTGCTGACAGCTCGGACACTTAGCCACAAAGTCTGCCACACCGCTCTTCATGCTATTCCACCAATAAACTTCCTTGAGGTCGTGATACATTTTTGTAGAACCGGGCTGTACGAAATATCTGGAATTATAAGCTTCTGCCATTATCCTCTGCCGAAGGTCATCCACATCTGGGACATATAATCGTCCTTGGCACTGCAAGACACCGTCATCCTTGCTAAGTGAAAAAGTTGTGGTCCTATGATTAAGAATTGCCTCTTTTAGTCACGCCTGGATCATTGTATTGATTTTCCTTGACTTCTGCCACAAGCGATGATTCTACTATGTTACGTACTATAACATCCCATTCGCCAGAGGCCGCGAGACAAACTCCCAGACTGGCCAACTGGTGAACTTCTCGTGCCAATGGCCTTTGACCTACTTCCAAGTGAGCCAAGCTACCCATAGATTTCCGACTAAGAGCGTCTGCCACCACATTATCTTTCCCTGGATGATATAAGATATCCATATCATAATTTTTAAGCAACTCCAGCCACCTCCTTTGCCTCAAGTTTAATTCCTTCTACTTGAATAGATATTGGAGACTCTTGTGGTCTGTAAACACGTCCACATGGACCCCGTACAGATAGTGCCGCCAGATTTTTAATGCAAAAACAACTGCTGCAAGTTCCAAATCATGCGTCGGATAATGCTTAAGCTGCCTTGAAGCATATGCTATAACCTTACCACATTGCATTAACACACACACAAGACCAACCCTTGAAGCATCACAATACACCACAAACCCCTCTGCACCTTCTGGCAAGGTCAACACCGGCGCCGAAGTTAATCTCGATTTCAACTCCTGGAAACTCCTTTCACAAGCATCGGACCACTGGAACTTGATCATTTTTTGCGTCAGTTTTGTCAATGGGGAGGAGAGAGTAGAGAATCCTTCCATAAACCTCCTATAATATCCAGCTAAACCCAAGAAACTGCGAATCTCTGTCGGGGTTGTTAGTCTAGGCCAATCCTTTACAGCTGCGATCTTATGGGGATCGACTCGAATCCCTTCCCTGGAGACAGCATGGCCCAAAAAGGTAACTGATTCAAGCCAAAATTCGCATTTCGAGAACTTTGCATATAACTGGTGTTGATGAAGTGCAGAACTGCCTTGAGGTGATTAGCATGATCTTCTTGACTTCGTGAATATACAAGGATATCATCAACGAAGACTATTACAAAGGAGTCAAGAAATGGCTTGAAGACCTGATTCATAAGGTCCATGAAAGCTGCCGGGGCGTTGGTTAGCCCAAAGGACATTACCAAAAATTTAAAGTGCCCATATCGCGTTATGAAAGCTGTTTTGGGAATATCTTGCTCCCTTATCTTTAGTTGGTGGTACTCGGACCACAAATCAATTTTTGAGAAGAACCTAGAACCTTGCAATTGATCGAACAAATCATCTATCCGAGGCAATGGGTACTTGTTTTTTATTGTAACTTTGTTGAGATGCCGGTAGTCAATACACATTCGCAGCGACCCGTCCTTCTTTCTGACAAAAAGAACTGGTGCGCCCTAAGGCGACACACTTGGTCGAATGAAACCCTTTTCTAAAAGATCCTTCAATTTCTCCTTTAACTCCCTCAATTCCGCTGGTGCCATCTTATAGGGTGGGATAGATATCGGTTGAGTGCCCGGCAATACATCAATACCAAAATCAATCTCCCTGTTTGGAGGGATCCCAGGGAGCTCATCTGGAAAAACATCAAGGAACTCATTCACAATAGGCACAGACACGAGAGCAGGCACCTTAGAGGTGGTGTCCGCAACTCGGACCAGATGGTAGATACACCCCTTTCTGATCATCTTCGAGGCCTTAAGGTAGGAAATAAACCTACCTCTCGGCATAATATTATTTCCCTCCCACTCAATAGTTGTCTCATTAGAGAACTCAAGCCTCGTAATTCTAGTTTGGCAGTCGAGTTTGGCAAAGCATGAATAGAGCCAATCTATTCCCATTATTATATCAAAATCAATCATTCCTAGCTCAATAAGATCGGCCGTGGTATTCCGGTCACGCACCGTGACAACACAGTTCCTATAGACCCGCACAGCCGTAATAGATTCACCAACCGGAGTAGATACTGAGAACGACTCATGAAGCTGTTCTGGTTCTATCCCAAAGCTTGAAGCAATATAAGGAGTGACATATGATAAAGAAGATCCGGGATCGATAAGAGCATACACTTCATGGGACTGAATAGTCAAAATACCCGTGACGACATCTGGAGAAGCATATGCACTTTGACGACCACTAAGGGCATAGAACCGGCTAGGTCCTCCTTGACCCCGTGCTCCACCCCTAGCTGCACCGCGCCCTGCTAGTGCTGGAGGGCCGCGGGCTGAAGGGTGTGTTGAAGATGTAGGAGCTGAAGAAATGGATGGCTAAGCGGTGCCCTACCTGTGCCCTGACTGGATGTACGACAGTCCCGCTGAATATGGCATCTCATCCCGCATCCATAACATACCGGCATGTCTAAGTAACAGGGCTCAAAATGATACCTCCCACACTTAGGGCATGGGGCCCTTCACTGTTGCTGGAATCTCCCTCCTGATCGACCTGGCTGGTGGAACCTCCTGCTACCTGAACTGGCCCCCAAGCGGCCTCCCTGCTGATGATGATGCCCTGATGGTGGGGCACCAGCTGAAGATCGAACATAAGACTGGGATGGCCCTGATGACCCTTCCCGAGGAACTGGTCTCCCACCTCCGAATGAACCCCCGAGGTTGCCCGCTGACCGGGACCTACTACCACCTTCTCGATCCATCCTTAGCTTCAACTTTCGAGCCTCTGTAGCCTGGGCGAATCCCACAATCTTCCCATAATTCATGTCAGAATGTAGAGCAGTTGTGGAAGCTTCATTGATAACCAAGGGACCAAGGCCCTGCACAAACCGACGAACTCTAGCCTCCATAGTTGGCATCATATGAACAACATACTTGGACAGGCGCGCAAACTCCATATGATACTCCCACACACTCCTACTACCTTGTTTGAGGACCTCAAACTCTGAAGCACGAGCTGCCCTAATCTCGGCTGGCAAGAAATGGTCTATGAAGGCATCTGCAAACTCACTCCACCTCGCCGGAAGGCTCCCCTCCTCACGGGAATCCTCCCACATCTCAAACAAAGAATACGTCGCCCCTTTAAGACGATATGAGGCCAAATCTACTCCCTCTATTTCAGTAGCACGCATAACTCGGAGGGTCTTGTGCATCTCATTAATGAAATCCTGAGCATCAGCCTCGGGGTTGGTACCTATAAACTCTGGAGGGGCTAACTGAAGGAACCTGTTAACCCTGGAACCAGAAGAATCTCCTTGCCCGCTAGAGGATTTAGGGGCAACATTGACCTCTGGGCTTGATAAGCCACCAACTGAGTCAGCATATGGATAGCTCCCCTAAGATCCCCGTCAGAAATACCGGGACCGGAGGCTGGGGCTGGAGGAGGATCAGGAATATCAACGGGAGGGATTTTGGCACCCTCCGCTGGAGTAGGAATTGGGATGGTCCGACCTGGTGTGGAAGAATTAGGCTGATTCATAGTTGGGGAATTATTCTCACTCGCATCATTCAATTGGGAATCAATGGCCACTCCTGGGGTGGCATTGGCCTGTTGGCCGAGTCGCGCTTTCTTCCTGGGTGCCATTTACTGAAAGTTAAAACAATGCATGAGTTAGAGAGGGACAACCTCACTTTTCACTCCATCGCACGATATAGAACAACAATGAAGGGCATTATTCCTACATGTCCTAGCAACCCCTAATTATAGATGTGGTCGACAACACACCGATAAGAAGGGCTCTACTAGACACGACTCCAAGATATCCTAGGACACTTTAAAACTTTAGGCTCTGATACCAAGTTTGTCACGCCCCAACCCTAGGGGACGCGACCGACGCATAACCGAGTGAACCCAGTCAAGCAAGCCTGCTTAGACGTTCCTACCCGACTGATTTACTCCCCGAGTTTATAGTATAACATTGTTTACTGAGTTAGTAGGAGATAAATCAAACGCATACATTCATGATGTTAGCCCATTCTTTCTTATATACCGATACCAACATTTAGGGCTCCCAAAACATACATACTGATTACAATATTTAAGAGATGGGATTACACTTACGTGTTGACCCAACAACTACCCAAAACATACACGTCCCACATAAGTGTCTACGGAGCCTATAGAAGTAAGGAAGATGGACATAATCCTGCCGGCGACAAGGCCCCGGCTATACCTTGAAATAGAAAAACATATACAAAAGAGAGCAACATAGATTTACACACAACCCCGAGAGGAAATGGGGCTCACCAGAACTGCTGTAAGGAGGAGGAGAGGGCACCACTATCGACGCTTGGCGCTACCAGAGACAGAGCCACCTACATCCATAAGACAATGTAACGCCCCCGACAAAAGGGACGTTAGTACCATTGAATAGTACTAATATTTATGAACAAACTCTACTCTAGATAGAATAAACATCAAACATGTAGTAACACAATTAGAGACCTCATATGACAATTCACAGAAATAGGGGGAAACACAAATAAGAGTCACCATGTTTTCTTATCCCGTTTTGCCATCTTTTGGTTAAAATATTTTAAAGCCAAGTGCCTTTACTTATATACCACCGTGTCGTTATCACACGGAGTCCGATCTCTGCCCGATCGGCTAAGCCATCTCACTTGAACTAGTGGGACATTATCATCATCATACTTTCATTTTTACTGTGTCGTTATCACACGGAGTTCGGTCTCTGCCCGACCGGCAAAGCCATCCCACTTGGAACAGTGAGACATCATCAATATCATATTCTCAATGCAATTACCACCATGTGTACATCATGGAGTCCGATCTCTGCCCGATCGTCTAAGCCATCTCACTCTAGGACATAACCATATCATTTTAATCTTTTAGATCACTTCTCTTCTCATCATTTAGTTTACGATTCTTGTCACTTGGGCATATCTACCTTTTTAGGTTACATTCCTCTTTCCAACCATATCATAAACTCATCTTTCACATTAACTAAAACCATCACATAAGAGGAGTCGTACACATAGCAAAAGAAAGAGCATGACGATCACAATTCATACTTTCAAATAGCATAGTGACATGGTAGTAACATAGAATAGCATGAAAGTAAGAATTTCTCCACTTAACACATAGAACCCATTTACTCTTTAAAGAATCAAACAAGGGAATTCATACCGTATATTTTAGCACCAACGGTTTTATTCTATGAAGATTAGAGTTAGCCATACATACCTCGATTGGGCTTTTCCTTAATTTCTACCACAATTCACCGGATCTTTTAGCACCTTCAATCTAGTTCACAAAGTGGCACAATCGAACCCAAAATTAGGAATAACGATCATGGCTTGAGTTCACTTGAGCATTGTATCAAACATTAGGATTCATTAAGATTGCATGGCCCCTTTTTAGTGAATGATTACTCTACCCCATTTCCCCTGGCTAGTTTAGGATTACTTGATTACATGCATGCAAGGTTTCTATCCCCATTCCCATGAACTAACCTATCCATGGTCCATCTTAATTAAAATCTGGAAATCAAAGTTGGTATGTTAGAAATTTACCTCATAAGTGCAAGAATTGGTACTCTAGTTGATTAATCCCAAGCCTTGAGTGGTGATTGAAGATTAATTTGATGAATAGGGAACCTTCTCCATGGAACTCTCCCTCAGCTCACTCTAATATATCAGTAAAATGGCTAAAAATGATGGGGGATAAGTGTTATATTAGGTTGGGGCCGGGTTTTAAACATTAGAAAATGGATGCCCCGACGCAGGTTTGCGGTCCAAAATGCGATCGCATTTCAGTTATGCGGTCCGAAAACCTTCCGCATAACTGGTCTCAACTGGGCAAAAAGAAAAAGGGGACTGCCCAGGTATGCGGCAACTATGCGGTCCGCATACCTGTTATGCGGTCGCATAGTGCACCGCATAACTCCCCCCCGCAAAAACTCGAGTAAAATTATGCGACGGGCTATGCGGCCCGCATACTCAAAATGCGATCGCATAGTTGCCCTCGGAATGGACATCAAACTGTCCAACTATGCGGCCATTATGCGGTCCGCATACCTGACATGCGACCGCATAGTGGACCGCAGATCCGCCTTCCTTCGCGAATTTCATCCTCTAAGTCCGGGGCTATTTGTTTTACTCCTAAAAGGTGTGAACCTAAGAATTTCTAGGTTATACCACCATGGGGATCTTACTGGGCATTGTTTTTCGGTTAAGGATTCTACGGGTCCTTACATGTTTTCAAAACGTATGTCTAAACATATTTTCATATTCAAGCCAAACTTCACCAAAAATAGATATTTCAAAAAACTTTAGGAATCTATTGCAATGCTAGCTAAAAAATAATTATATAATCGAGTCACTGATTAAAAAAAATTATAAGTAAATTTCTATAATATGTATAACTCTAAGTGATGATAAAAATTCTAGCTATTTTCTATCACAAATTTTACTTAACTGTACATTTATTTGGATATTTTAAATATTGTGAGGAAAATATGTATATAAACGGGAGAATCTTCCAACTTGGAAGATATAAAGCCCGTTTGGACATAAGAAATTTTTCCTTTTTTTCAAAAGTTTTTGTTGAAAACAATGTTTGGTTATCACAATCTTACAATGTTATCAATTTTACTTGAAAATGTGTTTTCAAATTTGAAAAATTAGCGAGAACCAGTTTTTCAATTGAAAATGGAAAGGTTGCTACTTTCTAGTGTTTAATTGCAAAATATGTTTTAAAAAAAGACATCCAAATATGTTGAAAAAACTATAACCAAACACAACTTCATCTTCAATTCAAATTTTAGTGAAACTACAAATGAGATTTTTATCTTTTTTTTTGGAATTCATGTCCAAACGCCTACATAGTACTTTTTCAATGATTTTTATTTATTTTATTGACTTCTGAATCACACCCTAAAATACAAAATTTAGAAATGTCTACCTAAATAACTCTATTTCTCTTTTCTTTTTCACTTTACTCATTTTAATCAATATTTGATTTTCTCGGCCGGACATATATATTTTTTTTGTAAAATAAAAGCCCGTTTGGATTAGTTGATTGTAAATAAATGATAAGTTTGAAGTGCTGAAAAGCTTTGTAAGTGATAAACTGATTTTTTAAAATAAGTATTTACGTGTTTGGATAGACATGATGAAATTGATAATAAGTAGTTGATGTGTTTGGTAGAAAAATGCTGATAAATTGTTCTTTTGTTAAAATAACTAAAATATCCTTAAAACTTTTAGAAAATATTATAAATTAAAAAGATTCTTTATAAAAGAAAATGACGACCAACGTATATGGAATGAAAAGAAAGTTGAATTTTGTTTTTGGGAAAAAATATTTTGTGAATTTAAAATTATTATTAAGGATAAACTAGTAAAAGCCTTGGTCAAACTAAAAATGCTTATAAGATGAAAAGCAATAAGTTGGGAGGTGACCAACTTATGACTTATGGATTATTTTAGCTTACAAGCACTTTGAGCATTTACCAAATGGTAGATAAGTCAAAAGGTGCTTATAAGCCAGTTTGACCAGCTTATAAGCTTAGCCAAACTCCCTCTATTCGAGAATTAACGGGTACTTTAGGATCCTAGTATTTAGGATTTGTTCCAACCGTTAACGAGGACTACTATATTTGTAAGAAAATAAAACTCTCCAATTTTATTAAATCTCGGTTGTTTCTCGAGTATAGTTCTTGAATAACTAACTTAGTTAGATTCAATTCTATATCTCAGGGAGGCACTTAGACAATTTACTTTGAGTACATGGAAGTCTGCTTGTAGAAATTTCTTAGGGCGTATTACATTTTTTCACTGAGGGGGTGGATCGAACTGATTGCAGTGAAAAATTGATCTGAAACGAAGCACTCCGTCTATAGGCACTATAGAAAGGATAAAATACGAACCTAATCGTGCTTCTCGAACCGCTGTGATGGACCGAGACAGTCGGACTCTATATATCATCAGTAATAAAAAGAACCACCAAAGATGTCTGGGGGTAAGTACCTATTATCCATAAGAGGTTGGATTCAAGTGCTGTAAATGAATTTGTCTGTAGTAAAAAGTGTTTTACACTTTCAAAGCGAAGCTTTCCGACCGTAAATACATATTAATCGAACCCCAAAATGGATACCAAACACAAAATGGTAAACAAACAGAAAAAGGGGCAAAAATCCCTTTTAGCACGCGGTCCAAACTATTTACATTTGGTATCCATAAAAGTAGATAAAATTTGTATATTTTCTTTATATAACATACAAATATACACACATATCTCAGACTAGGTATACAATATCATTTTTCCAAAAAAAAAAAAGAAAGAGCGAGGAAACGGAGAGTTACATCTCAATTGACAAGACCCATTTCAATTCTAGTTCAGCCCACCATAACTGACCTTTGACCCAACTCACATATTTGGGCCGGCCCAAGCGTCTCCCTATTCTTTTATTAATAAAACCCTAATCCAGGCACCAAACATTTCACCTCGTTCTACTCCCAACATTCTGCAGAGTCACTCTGCTTCTCCAAGTTTTTTTTTCTCCCTTCAAAACTGTCTTTGCGTTGATTAAAAATAAGAATGTTATAAATACATAGGGATCATAAATCTGCCCTTATAATAATAGTGTTATTAGTTTTGTTAAATTGTTTTGCTACTTTATTTGTTGTGTGAAAGTTTTGTGCTTCAATTCCAATAGAAAAGCAAAATTTTATTCTTTTTTATAAAATTTGCATGATGTAGTTTGAAGCCAAATTGATGTTCTCCTTAAAACCAGCGCAACAAAATTTTATGTTGCTTCTGGACGTTAAGGGAACTACAATTGATGGTACGCTATGTATCCAATTTTAACTGAAGAGCTCCATCAAATGAGTGTATCTTTGAAAAACATAAAATATTCCATCTAAATAAGACAATAAATTGTATTCCTTCCGTCCATAATAAATGATTCCATCCTGGAGACATGGATTCTCCGGTGAGGAGGTGTGAGGGGTTGTTAACGATGGGCTGAGTTAACTAGGCAGGATATGTTATTACTTCACGTTATTGAGGACCGACCCACGATAAGGTGTGAAGGTCGAGGATTAGGTTAATTGTTGCTAACATTCTTTGCTACTTGGTGCTTTATTTTCATTGTTTATTGAGCCAAGTTTCTATCTGAAACATTCTCTCCAGGGCTAAGTTCTGGTTACACAGTACCCTTCCATTTTCACTAGTGGCCGTGGGAAATTAACCTGAAGAGTAAAGGCAGGCAGACTTAATTAAAAATCCCAACACGCATAAGTGAAATGTTGATTTTGGTCAAAACAAAATTATGGAAAAGAAGAATATCTTGCATAATGAGTTGAAAATATCTCTTGTATAATCTTGAATGTGATGATTTTGGTCGTATTAGAATATCTTGCATAATGAGTTGAAAATATCTCTCGAGGTATGTTGAAGGTTATTTGTTGAATGTTGATTATAGGTTGGCTTGTGTTGTGAACAGAATGATGATCAAGATTGAATGTGGTAAAGAGATTGTTACCAAAGAAGATGAGATTGAGAGGATCTCTGATTTTCCCAGAAATATATATATCTTGTTGAAGAGATGGAGACATTTTGGACTATGCATTTAACTTAGTGGTATATAGTCGATTTTTCGAGGAGATAAGTGCAATATTATAGTAATTGAATATAGGTTTAGTAATTGTCATAAGGTAAAATATTCTTGTCTACGTTACTAAAGTCATATTCATTCATCTGATACTGCCACTTATCTCCTCAAAGAATTGTCTGCTACACTTGTATGGATGCTTAGTCCAAAATTTTCTCCATTTCTTTGACCGACATATGTTCTTGCCACTTCCAAGAAAACATTTTCCGTTATACCAAACACACTCTAAGAGATATAATTTTGTTGCAGATGGTGACGAGAATACTTCTTTTTGATTTGTAAGACACTCCGAGAATGAAGAAGGGGGAGGTTTCACCATGAAAAGCGAATGTACTCTGTAATGAATTCATTCTATATTTTCTACTTAACTTTTTTCCCAGTTGGGTTAATTCTTTTCTGATGCCATTTCTTGTGTATGGCTGTCAAATTTTGTTCACGAGAGAAGTATGTAAGTCTTAGGGTTCCCAATATGATTCTAATTTGTGATTTTGCTTAATTATCGACATCGCTGAATGTACAGGAAGTAAATAAAATTTGGTTCTCTTTGATATTTTGGAAAAAGAAAAGAAGACAGGTATGCTCTCCTGGTAAGTTTTAACTATAGTCTATAGAGAAATTTGATACAGACAGAAAGATGCAATAAGTGCCGAAATTTATTTCAGATTATGCAGAAGGGACAAATTAAAAGGAAAATATCAATGAACAAATTAAATTGAATCTGATCTTTAAACCGAGAAGCTACACAATTGGAATACCCTGTTCAGTAACAATAAATTTGAACAATAAATGCTATATAATTCTATATTATGGTAGCGATATGCTAAAACAAAACCTGATGCAACTCCAATCATAGACTGCAAAACCTTGATCGCAGTAGCACGCGAAAACGATACTCCATGTCGTCTCATTTTTATGATACAAAACCTAAATCTGCAGTATTTACCGCCTCTTCAAACTTTGTAATTTGTTGAACGCCTAAATGGAAGTGGAAATGAAAACATAACAAAAACCTTCAGCATGTTGATGTTGGACAAAATTGTGTTCTCCGTTCACCGCAAGATCCGTGCCAGATCATGGCGTCGCTGGTGACGACTGCCTCAATTTATCAATCTTTAGCCCCTGCATCTTTCTACAGTTTTTAGGTACCAAGAATCCTTTGGCTTTGATTTCAGATTCAATACTGGATTTTATCCTCCACAACAGCTCAGTACAATGCTGATGAGAGGAATTAGAGGGGCCGATGTTGCTCTGGACCTGAAAATTGGCTACTCTTTGACTGGATGATTCCCACTTGGCTTCCAGATAAGCAAGGGATCGCCACGGAGGAAGAGGCATTGAGTTCTGTTTGAGTGAACATTTTGCTGCTTCTACCATGGCCTGAAGATACAGCTTAAGCTTTCTTACTGTGCCAACATACACTGGTGGAAGACAAGTCAAAACCACATTGTAGGATTTGACAGCTCTTGCAATTTCAAAGTGGCTCCTGAAGTCGATGTCAATGATATACCTTTCAGAGCATCCATCATTTTCATGGGAGATCACCTCAATGTACTCATGTTCACCTTCATAACATAGGAAAAGTAGCACAATGTCAGTCAGTACTCTAGCTCTCATATTTATTTCAGCAGACGTTATTAATTTTTCGTGTAAAACTGAAAAGTTAATGATTTTAATCAAAAGTGGGAACATTATCTTGTTGAATCTACTAATATATATGGTAGACAATGCGGCATATTTGCACACATTGACACTAGAACTAAGTTGAAACCCAGCATATAGATATGTTGGAAGTAATATGAAGCACCATAGCACCGTGAAAGACTTTCTATATATGCCAAAGAAATATTCATATTTAGACATCTTAAGGTAGCAAATGTGCAGGAAACAAATATAGAGAAGGAAAAATCTTTGAAAGCATACCTCCAGGAATCTTTCCACAACCCTGCCACTTGGTTGAACACAAAGCTGCATCATAACCACAAGACTGTAGGAGCTTCACTAGATTAGATCTGATGCAGCTCGCATTGCAAGTCTCAGGCTTGCTAAGATGGCAAGACTCACCCAACGAAAGAATCAGCGAATGAACCACCATTGTTAGATCACTTTCATACTGGTCCACTGAGTGCTTGTATAACTACATAATGTTTCAAATTTGCAGGCAACAAGATTCAGCAAGAAGCAGCAGACATATATAGAAAAGCTAGTACTTTAGTTTTCTTCTGCTAGGAGCTCTCTATGGCTCTTTCATTTAGAAGTTCGTTTCATTGACAAGTCTTTTCAGCAGAAGCAGATGTCTGCAACAGGTATTGTAAACAGAAAGGGGGCAGAGAAATAGCTTTTGTTTTACTCCTAAATTTGCTATACAAACATATTCCAAAAGCTATAATGATACATTCCTAGTCATTTCCATCTCCTAGTTCATAGTTGCTGAAAAAAGGAGAAATAAACATTGGAGCCTACTGCAAGTAGTGATGCTTTTATACTTAGAAAGGTCATGGCAAGGTGATACCATATGTCCAAGGAAGAAAGGGAGTAGTACTGCCCGCCCTGAATATGGTGCAGGATAGTAGGTTTGCTAATGCCAGCAGGTTATCCAAATTTGCAATTTCAGGAGATTGTGCCCACCCACCTAAAAATGCAATTTTTCAAACTATTACAACAACAACGAACCCGGTTTGGTCCCAATAATTAATAATTTTTCAAACTATTAATTATCGAAAAACCTTCTCTAATTAAAACAACCACCAAAACTGACACGAAGCATAGGGGTGTTCATAAAAATCCGAAAAACCGAACCGAACCAAACCGAAATCCAAACCAAACCGACCAAAAAAACCGATACTTTTTGGTTTGGTTTGGTTTTGGTTTTGAATTTTAAAAACCGATCAAATTTGGTTTGGTTTTGGTTTTAATCAAAAAATAACCGAACCAAACCGACTATAGGAGTAGTTATTTCAAATTTATTATTACATCTATCTATATGTATATTTTTATACAAAGTTTCAAAATTTTTACGGTGAATGTTAATCGTTTGCACTTTTAGTATAGTTATTTACCTTTATATTCTAGTTTGATTGGTAGTTTTCTTTTGTTAAGTGTAAGAATCCATTTCATGTTAAAAAATATATATTTTTAATTGAGTTCTTAAATTATTCATCACTATTTGATTCAATTATTATCAATATATCTTAGTAAATAATAGATTTCTCAAAGGGCAATTGATTTTATAGTGTCACGTTGAAAATGTGATCGCCGGAATATGTGTTTGGTAGTGTATGTCTTCTATTTAAGAAAAAACCGACAAAAAACCGAAAAAACCGAAAAAACCGAAAAACCGACACCGAATCGAGAAAAAACCGACTTAATTGGCTTGGTTTGGTTCTAATATTTGAAAAACCAACTTACTTGGTTTGGTTTCTTTTTAGGGAAAACCCGATCCAAACCGAACCATGAACACCCCTAACAAAGCATATGCCCATGTTGTGTGCACACAATCATGCTTCTACATAGACCACCCTTGTATCACACCTTATGATAAAAATTAATTACCCTATCGCTAAATGCAAGCTCTCAACCTCTTAGCTTTCTTTCCTACTCCGCATAATCCTTTTCCCAATCCATTAGCTTTCTCCTCATTATCCCCAAATTTTCACTTCCTAACACTCACCAAAAGCTTTGAATTTCTGTACTCAAAATCTCCAATATTGCGTCCACAAAGAAAGAATTTCACCATCATATGAGTATCGCAGTATCCCTCCATTCAACCATACATAGCTTGTTAATCAGCAATCAAATACTATATATTCAGACAAATAATTTTTTTCTAGATTGCCTGCAAAGGCAGAAATCACTTATGGCTCCCCTTTCTTATCTTTAATGCCATGCTAAAAGAATCCCTAATTCATCAAATTGGTTCCAGTTATGGACAGCTTTTTACCTTATCAAAAAATTACTAAAAAGAACAAAAGAAATCTGTACATTCCAATTCAACTTTATTCCTATGGGGAAAACCATCACCGTTATATGTGGGCAACTACGACTATTCTATCTCAAACTTTAATCTGCTGGAAAAAGTCCTCGTATGCGCTATAACGATATCCAAGCTTGCTATATAAACCGAGATCAGACTACTTGAGCAATATCAAATCTAACATCTCTCATCGACAACCAACATTATAATCCGATCTGATGAGCATAAACATATCTATACACAGATATAAGGATTACTCCATTTCAAAAATCAACTTCTCACAATAAGATCCTTATTTGTACTACCCAAGGTCGCTATGTATACACCTAGACCGAAATACTTGAATAACTTCACCACTAAAGCTCAACATGCACAGAGGCGGATTTAGCTTGTGATCTAAAGATTCACGTGAACCCAATAGCTTTTGCCCATTCCCTATATATGTTTTAAGAAAACCACTAAATATCTATAAATATTTGACTATGAACTCAATTATTATTGTATATTAACTTGAAGTCACTTTAGGAACTCATAAACTTCAAATAATGGATCGCCTCTGAACGTACAAAACAAAACTCGATCAGCATAAACATGTCTATACCAGAGGAAAATATTGCTCCACTGAAAGGCGCGAATGAATTGTAATAAGCGCTATTCAAGCTCTCCCTAAATACACCTAGACGAAAATACTTGATCAATACATACTAAAACCTCAAACAACATGCAAAATCAAAATCCGATGAGCATAATTATATACAAGTCTATACACAGGCAAAAATTACACTTTAATCGCTCTGGAGAAAATCCCTATTCAAGCTACCTATGTATGCAGTATGTGTCTCACACAGAATGCAAACTAAAATCCGATAAGCATAATATGCATACACGGAAACAAAAGAATACTCACCGAAATCCTATCAGCGAGAAGGGCGAGATCGGAGAAAGTACAATCATTATCACTGCTATACCGAGACTCCGCACCGACACTAGTACTTTCCAAAAAATCACTAACCATAGCAGCCAAGTCAGGTTCGCTCTCGTGACTGTAACCGCCGCCGCCACCGCTGCCGGTTCTATTGAGCCAATTTCCGGCTCTCCAATACAGTTCTCTACCTCCACCTCCGCTGCTGCCGACGACGGCCACCGGGCCTCGGCGTTCGTGACTACTCATCTCCGGCGAGTTGAGTATGTTAGCTAGGTTTTGAAAATGGAAAGTTTGATTTGGATATTTTGAAAAAGGAGAAAGTGTCAACCGTCAAATGAGGCGAGCGGGAGTTGAGAAGCTAATTCCTTTCTTTTCTCTTTTGTCCGTTGAGCTTTCAGCTTTCTATTATGATCTCTTTTTCTTTTTTTCCGCGCTTTAGTATAATCTCGATTGTTCTTATAGATAGATATTTTTATTTAAAAAAAAAAAAACCGACTTGCACAGAGAATATTCTACGTAAATTAACCGTTGGGCAAAAGGGAGTGGATGACAATTGACTTAGTTTGGATAAAGATTGTATCGTATTAATACTTTAAATTTAATATTTATATTTATTTTAATTATTAGTTAAATTTTATAATATTATATTATTAAATTCGTCATTATGTAATAATAAAAACGTGTCATTTTATTTAATGATTAATTTGGCGTGGTCGCGGCGATACCTTATTTCCCCTCCTCTATTTATCATGCTTTCTTATATAATAATTTTACCTCGTACCTTATTTTTTCTTTATAATATTACATGTTTATTCTTCATACTATTGGTATATGACCTCATGAAACGACGACAAACGGTGCAGTTTTTCTACACATCAAAACGATGCAATACAATATAATATAATACATTATGAAACGATACATAACAAGCTTCCAAACAAGTTGTAACCAAGGCAAACCTATAGCCTCAATTACGGGACACGCGAACCTCATGGCCCCTTTGCCAAATTAGTTATTTTATGTATGTATTTTCTAAAATTGGTCCAACACCCATGCTCTATAAAAGTTGAATGGTGCACTTGATTCAATATATAATTATTTACTCAAAGAAACAAGGATCAATTCCTACTTTACACTCCCCCCGCTCCCCCTTTCTTTTGTGGTGCACTCATGTTCTAAAAATCCTAGATCCTAGTATTCACATCAAATTATATAATATAATTTTAAGATTTAAAATTATGGAAATTGGAAATAAAGTTTTGATTAACCGAAAATT
Organism: Nicotiana undulata; assembly: GCA_005239495.1. Classification (NCBI taxonomy): domain Eukaryota; kingdom Viridiplantae; phylum Streptophyta; class Magnoliopsida; order Solanales; family Solanaceae; genus Nicotiana; species Nicotiana undulata. The sequence goes on from MDKH01120076.1 coordinate 28,892, forward strand.
AGATGCATTCATTCTCATACATAGAATTTGGTCACTCTTTCTGAGAGGAGAAAACATGTTGCATTAGTTATGCATTATTGAACATATATGTTTACAAATGGGGAAATTAACAATAATAAAGATAATTGAACACCCTACCAATAATTATTAGAGAATAGTTGCAACTTATTGGTATTATTATTATTGTCATCATTTCCTTCACCCAATCTCTTAGCTGTAGCCGCGTCTAAGGATTTTTTTATAAGATGGTCTTAACGAGAAATGAGCACACCTCGTGCGAAAAGTTGAATTAGGTTATTTATAATGACAAATCCGATGTCCTATAATGCGAGTTTGTATAACTTGTGGAGTTCTTTATATTAAGCATCTGATGATTATAATCCTTTCTAAATTAGTTAGTTTCAATTTGTAACGTGTTTGAAAAGCTTCCTCTCTTTTTCTTTTGTTTGTCAAGAATGAATCCAGATTACAAAATAACTGATGGAAACAACCAAAAAGGAAAAATGAAAAGTCAAAACAAGTGATATTTTTTAAAGAACAGAGAAAATCAACTTGCGCAGGTAAACGCCAATGCGCGTCTGCTTTGGCGACTCGAACTAAAGTGATACTAATCCGGTCTCTAGGCGGTGGCTGTCACTTTCACGCGTTATAAGATAGGGCGTCAATGATTTGGTTCGATCGGTTATTCTGTAATATTTGAATCACATTAATTTTTTGATTTTTTTATTATGTATAATAAAAATTAAATTTTTCGAAATCGTCCTATCTTATCAATTTTTATTTGGTATCGGTGTAATTCGATTAATTTTTGATATTTTTTTACATGTCATGTAAAAGTCACCAGTAGATTAGAATGCAATAACATATGTTCTTTTATATGACTTAGCGAAACTCTCTAGATATTTTTATTATTGAAAGAGTGATGAATTAAAAAAAATATAAAAGATGGTCAGAGTAAAGATCCATCAACTATTCTATAATAACGTAAAAGAAACTAAGCAAAGACAAATAAAATATAAATCACACGAGTGGAAATATATTAACCAAGCTGAGACTCAAGAATAAGTCCATAGAAGATTAAATATTCAAAATGATAAATCTAAATTATATGAAAGGAAACATATTAAATACTTTGTAGTTTGCTACTCATAATCACTAAAATACTTTGTGTCTTGCTAATGAAAATGCTGGAAATAACTTAGTTTAAGTTGAAGTAGCACAATAAGTTTTAGGAATTAATTTTTTGAGTTAAATTACTCGTTGACTTGTAACCGTTTTCACAATACCAAGACCCAAAGAAAAATTTATTGCTTTATTATTTTTAAACTTACTATAAAAATATATTTTTCACATGTAAAAGTTATTCAGTATTGTTCGGTATTTTTTTTTTTTTGCAATATAAATAATATACCCTAGTTATCGGTACAATCATAGATTTATATAAAAACCTATGATTTTTTAAAAAGAAACCAAAATATTGGTTCGGTACTGTATGGGTCAAAATCTGTCCATGAGGGCCGACGCTAAAAAGAGAGCAACACAGGGTAGACTAAGCCGTGTTCGCGTTCACAAGGCATGACCACAATAGGCATCTCGGCCATGGCCGGGATCGAGCCATCGCTGAGTTCGTATGGCAAAGCACCTGTCGTAAAGCTTGAGGGGAATAATGAAAAAACAGAATCAGAGACAACAACAACAACTACCCAGTATAATCCCACCAAGTGGGGTCTGGGGAGGGTAGGATGTACGCATCCTTACCCTTACCCTGGAAGGGTAGAGAGACTGTTTCCGATTGACCATCGGCTAAAGAAGATGAAGGAAGCACTAATAGCAAGTGAAATCAAGACAAATAGCCAGAAAACTACATCGGAGATAACACCACAAACTATGAAAAGAGTACTGAAAACAAGAGAGAACATTCGTAAAAGGCCGTTGGACAAATGGGAACATGAGAATTATAAATAGAAGGTAAGAAGGCAGGAGTAAGGAGGCCCAAATCTATAAGGAAAAATGGGGTCAGAGGAATAGGGAAGAATCTCATGCAAGTTGAAAGCTTAAATCTAGGCTGCAAATCCCAGGAATCCTATTGGATGGTTCAACTACGATGGGTCCCATAAGTATTAATAGCGTTCCTTTCCTCTCTGTTCTCATAAATACGGAATAATATATCAAAGATGTAACCTTATCATTTATGTTTGATGCCATTTTGTAAACTTAAGAAGAGCTATATGAACTTGATCTCGTTTGATGTTCATGTTCACTATGTTTAGATCTAGAGTTAATTATGTTTGCCTAAGATTTACCCTTCATTTTCATCACTAATTGGTTTAACAAAAAACCTAGTACTTTTTGCGCAAACAATTTGGTGCCGTTTGTGGGAATTTCCTAGTCAAAATTCTAGTTTCTTCTAGATCTAAAACTAGCCAAAATATCACCTCCCAGCTGTCTTAGCCTCATCGCTTCGGCGCTAACACCAACCTGAAAAAAATAGAAGATGAGTGGTTGAGATAACAAACCCAACCTGGGTCAGATCTCCACATAAAACCGAGGCAATATTCAACAACTATGCAAAACACACACCACACCTGTAACAATAAGGTTCAACTCGTATTCATTGTGAGCACGTAATTTTTACCTATCGTATAATTCTACAAACTCTCACTGAATTAATTAGCTTTACGGATTTTTGTTGAATTTTTAATGCTATTTGCGAATTTATTTTTATTTTACATCGCGCAGCCATAGTCCGTCATTTGAATCCATAAATAATTTTAGATGGCACGAGTAAGCACATAACCTTAATTAGTATTTAAATAAGTTTAGTAAATTAATGATAATTTCTTGATTTAATTATTTGTTAAACAAAAATGGGGGGATTTGTCTTTGAATGACTAAGAGTAATTAAGTAATAAGACTCATAATTAATTAATTAATTGAAACAAAGACTAGTATTAGCTAATTATTATCTTTAGTTTAAATTTTAAATTAGCAAGGTGGATTTTGTTACTAAAAGATTAAAATGGACCTATGTTGATTTACCCAGGCTCAAGTTGCCAAAACCTGTTGAAACCCAAGCCCAAAGCCAATTCTACCCGGTCCAGCCTTATACTACCCAAACGACCCCGTTTTGTCTCTTTAAGCCTCCTGGCCGTTGGATCTTATTGATCCAACGGTCCCAAACTAATGGTCCCCTAGGTATAAGACTGTTCCTAAAGCCCCTACCCCACCATTAATTTAGAAGCCTTACACCCCTCTTCCCCCTTCATCTTTTCCCTCTCTTTAGAGACCAGCTGGTCTCCGCCCAGCACCACCTCCTCCCATCGTAGGTCCGCCGTAACTCCGCCGTTCGCCGCCGACCGGAAATTGCCTCTGGCGGCGGAAATTTTCCAATCAACTCCATTTTTTCACCAAACAATCCCCATCACTCCCTCTACCACCTCCCACCATCGATTTTCCCAAAAACCTAACCAAAAAACCCCAATTTTAGATCTAGTAAGGCCGAACCCTAGAAGATCAATACCGGCCAATTTGAAGACAATCAATGGCTCGAACCTACATGAGTCAATAACTTTTGATGAGAGATATTGATTCATGTGGGTTTGAACCATTTTCAAACCCGCCGGAGTCCGGCCAAGGTCTGGTGACTTCGATTTTTCCGGCCAAAACTTTTTAACAAGGTATCTTTTCTCTTCTTTACTTTTTCTACAAAATATCGAGGTAGGAACTAGGCTAAATTCTGTTTTCATTAACTTTTTTATATTAGAAGATCAATACCGGCCAATTTGAAGACAATCAATGGCTCGAACCTACATGAGTCAATAACTTTTGATGAGAGCTATTGATTCATGTGGGTTTGAACCATTTTCAAACCCGCCGGAGTCCGGCCAAGGTCTGGTGACTTCGATTTTTCCGGCCAAAACTTTTTAACAAGGTATCTTTTCTCTTCTTTACTTTTTCTACAAAATATCGAGGTAGGAACTAGGCTAAATTCTGTTTTCATTAACTTTTTTATATTAGATTATGATGTTACTTAATTAGTTGTTATTCCCTACAGTGGATCAAGAAAATCAAAACGAAGGGGGAACTGAACCGTTATAACCGTTCTTAGTCGGTTCATTTTATCCCATTAATACTGTCTTGAATTAACAAGCAAATGTCTTAGTTATCCGAATGTTTGGTTAGGATTGAATTTTTCTTTACTAATTAAAGCAAGATGTCATATGTTTATTCTGTCCCTGATTACGTGATTAGAGTAGAGTCGGATTATGAAATGAACTGTTTCTGTGTTCTCTGATTGATACGTCCTCGTTTTCTTCCATAATTCTCGTTAATATGTTATTGCTCTCGTTTAGTTATTTGCTTGCTTTGCCTGATTAGTTAAATGTTTAAATACATATGTTGATGATGTAATAACCGTTTTAGGTCCAATCAATTAGATTAGATTCCACCTTGCCTGTGTACATACTGCCTTCTAATTTGATATTAATGCCCTGAATTCAACCCTCGATTAGGATTCTACTTGTTCCCTGAAGCTGATTGTTAGCCATGGACCTTAATTTACTATTTGTAGATCTTGATTGAGTCCAAATATTTGTTCAGGTGCTATCTTGTTCTGTTTGGACCCCATTACCGGAGTGCTACCCCAACTCCAAATATGTATATGTCAGGTGTATCTAAAATGATAATTAATTAAGTCAACTAACCTAAAATTTGACTTGGTTAGCTGCTGATTCTACTTCAGCCTTAGTTAGTCACCTAAAAGTTAATTAACCATGTAATTATGAACTGATTAGGGGTTGATTATTCTTGATACTTGAAGCAAGTTAGTTGATTTGCGACTTCACTTAAGTTTAAAGTTAATCGCTCAGTTAGGATAATTAACTATATTTGCTAGATAAGCTTAATAGAATTGTTTAAACAAATTAACTTAACTAG
>ML243095.1:0-25333 GCA_005239495.1 Nicotiana undulata
ACACAATTCACGCCCGTTTTACACCAAATTTTACAAATAAGACAAATAATATATCATAAACCTATTCTGGGCTTTGGAACCATAATACGGGCCCGGTAACACTGTTTTCACATAATTATTCACTTCCTTATTCCTTTATTATTTTCAGAAAACAATTTCTTTTAAAAATTCATTTCTCGAGCTTGGGACCTCGGAATTCGATTCCGAGNAATGTTGACCAAAGTCAACTATATTCATTTATTAATTATCAAAACTCATTTTTCATCAACTTTTCACATAATAGCTTCCCGGCTACACACCCGGGCTGCGCACGCATAACGAAGTGGGACTAACGGAGGCTCTCAAAGCCTCAGAACACAGATAAGGCTTAAATTACATAAGATGACCTTTTGGGTCATCACAGATCACGGCAAAAATCTTGGCATGTATCAAGACGAGACTGGATAATTAGCCAATCATGGGATTTCTTACTGTATTTAGAATTGTACCATAGTAGAACTCTTCTACTATCTAAAAGGGGGGATCTAATCATTTGTAAAGGGATCAGATAATCATTATTTAAAGCAATATACTGCATTTTTCTCTTAAGCTTTCAATACTCTGTTGCTCAGTTCATATTTTCAATAACGTACTTGTTTGGTTCAAGGGAGACCTAGCTCGAGGGCCAAAGTTGCACATCTAATTTTGGTTTGCTTCATTTACAGTCAATTTCTAATATCAGTCTACATATTTTCTCATTTTGTCCCAAGTGAAATCACATATCCTTAAAATTACTTATAAATTTAATTGTTATTCATTTTTAAGGGTAAACAGGTGCTAGCAAGGGAATGGAAATATGCATTTTACATGTAGTATTTGTGAAAATGAGAAAAAGTATGTGATTTTTTCACTAAACAATTACCTCCAAGTTCTAACAATGTTGAAGATTTCCTTTGTTTATGGAAGTCATCGAGTCATTTATTTCTTACGTCAAAGTATAATACCGTAGTCATTTCTCACAAAATGGCTACATTTGTGTTCAATCATTTATTTAAGAATATTTGGTAACGACCCGGCCGGTCGTTCCGTAGAATCTGCATTATTATTACTGTTTTTTCCTTGTCTTAGGTTGGTTATATTGTTTATGATGTGTTGGAGTCGGTTGGCTTGGGTTCGGAATGCTTGTAGTGAGAATTGAGGCACTTAGTCTCTAAAAGTAGTTTTATAGTTGGAAAAGTCAACTGGGAGTTGACTTATTGGTAAACGACCTCGAGATGCAGATTTTATGGCTCGGATAGCTTCGTTAGGTGATTTGGGATTTAGGAGTTTGTTCGGAATGTTTTTTGTGATGTCCGGTGTAGAATTAGGCTTGAATTGCCAAAAGTTAGTTTTTCGCGATCTCCGGTTGGCAACGGAAAATAGGCTATCGGGGTCGGAATGGAATTTCGACAGTTGGAGCAGGTTTATAATGTCATTTTGGATATGTGTGCAAAATTTCATGTCAATCGGATGTGTTTTGGTTGGTTTCGGCATCGTTGGTGGAATTTAGAAATTTTAAAGTTCATAGGCTTGAATTGATGTGATTTTGGTGTTTTGATGTTATTTTGGGTGTTCCGAGGATGCGACTAAGTCCGAATGATTATTTATGATGTGTTGGTATGTTTGTCCCAAAGGGCTCGGGATTTATTTCGGATGGTGAACGGAAATTTTTGGAGTTAAAATATGCAGCATCAGCTGCTGGTGTTCTGTTACTGTCATTTCCGCACCTGCGGATAATTGACCGCAGGTGCGAGCCGCAGAAGCGGTGTGTGTGGTCGCAGGTGCGGGTTCTGAGACCCTTGGAGGAAGAACCGCAGAAGCGGATATTTGGCCGCATCTGCGGGCCGCAGGTGCGACACCTGGGCCGCAGGTGCGGTAGTCTTGAGCGCAGGTGCAGACCGCAGGTGCAAGGAAAAGGACCGCAGGTGCAAAATGCCTGGGCAGAAAGTATAAAAAGAGGACTTAGCGATTTTTAGCCTTTCTTTCGCCACTGTTATTGCGGGTTCCGAGCTTTTGGAGGGTTATTGAAGAGGAAAAGATTGTTCTTCATTAAGGTAAGGTTTTTGGACTCCATAACTCGATTATATGTGATTAAGACCTAATTAGTAGTGTTTAATTGGGAAAAATTAGTGGAAAAAGGGAGAACTAGGGCTTGAGTTTAAGAGACCTTCTAGGGGTGACTGGAGGGGTCATTTGGACTCTTATTTTAGCGTTCTTTATATGTGTAGACTCGTGAGAGGATGAGGATCATTTTTGTATAAAGTTTATCAAGTTCCAAGACGTAGGCCGGTGGTCGGGTTTTGGCCAATTTCGGGAATTTTGCATAAAGTTGATATTTTTCGATTGGGTTTCATCTCCCTAGCACATTTTGATGTGATAAATCTGATTTTGATAGATTTGGAGCATTCGGGAGCCGATTCGAGGGGCAAGAGTATGCGGAGTAGCTTTTCGGGCTAGTTTGAGGTAAGTAATGTCTTTAAATCCTGTCCTGAGGGTATGAAAACCCGGACTTAGCATCCTTTCACTATTTTTGAGTGACGTACACATGGAATGACGAGTGTGTGGCGTGCCCGAATTGGGAAATTGGACATTGGTTCCTTCTGAGGCAACAATTGAGTCGTGAAACTGCTTTCAAATCATATGTTAAATAGTATTACTATGTTTTCGATATATTTGGGTTGTAAGCCATGTTTGGGGCCTAGTGTCGATATGTTTTAACCCCTTGGGGGCTATTTTCTGATATTCCTCACGTAGTAACCATGATTTATACTCGGTCATTCTTGTTGAACTTTTTGGCACTCAGTATTGCTGATATTATCATTCATGAAATAAAATACTATTTTGGGTCGAGAACCCCGTTTCTTTATGGTCTGAGTGGCATGTTGAGAGTGTCTAACTGAGTGAGACCGAGAGCAAATATTGTGAGGATATTTATGATATGAGAGAGGCCGAGTGCGTGAGTGATTGATGCCATGACTTGGCTATTTATAGCGCTTGGACTGTAGAAGCCCCTCCGGAGTCTGTACACCCCCAGTGAGCACAGGTACCTACTGAGTGCGAGTGTCGAGTGCCGAGTGACGAGTGATTGGGAGGTATGAGTGACTGTGAGGTGCTGAGTGTTTGTTCCTGTGTGATGGTGAGGTGTTGAGTGACTGATTATGAGTGATGATTTGGCCCGAGGGGCGGTTTATAATGATATTTTTGCTGAGATCTGATTATGATTCATTTCATCTTTCATACTGATTTCTTTGGGAATTTTACTAAGAAACAATTGGGAAACGTACTTGTTCAAAGGATTTTACGGGAATTGGTTTTCAAACATATGTACCAAATGTATACTTTATTAAGACTCAGTATTTTACTATTTGTGAATTGGTATTTTGTTACTGTGTGTTTCTTATCTTCAAACTTGATTTATTTTCATTACTACTGAGTTGGCGTACTCGTCATTACTCCATGCACCTCTGTGTGCAGATCCAGGTACTGGTTCTGAGCAGTGGTCATTTGCGTCCGTTCGGCGTCAGCATTCGGAATTTCGAGGTAGCTGTCCAGCGTCCACAGTTTCTCCATTTTCCTTCCTTCATTAGTATTTAGTGTTTTGTTCTGAGACATTGTCTTATGACATTAGCAGTGTTAGTATTATTCTTAGATGCTCGTGATCAATTGACTCAAGTTCTGGGGAATGGTTTTAGACTGTTAGATTATATTACGTTCTGTTAAAGATTTAGAAGATTTTATACTTGTTATTAATGATTTTTGTAAATTTTATTAAAGAAATTGTGTAATTATGTGATAATGGCTAGCCTAGTTTCACGATAGGCGCCATCACGATCAATTAGGATTTGGGGTCGTGACATATTTACGCTCATTTTTTATATGGTAGGATTATGATGTGATCGATATGGAGTTAAAGATAACCACCAATTGTGAAAGTTATTTTTGTCACTAACATATGTTGGACATTTTGTGTATATGTATCATTCACGGAATGAAATGAGATAAGAAGTAATGAATGTGTGGATGATTTAATCGTTACTTTATTTATTTCAATATAAAAGACTTTTTAATCTTAAAATTTACATTACGTCAAATCCATATTCATTTAAAGAGATTAATATGTCATTAACCTTAAATTATATATATATATATAAAGTTGAGAATGAGAAAGTTGAGGTGGCACTCTCTAAATCAAGAAAATATATTTATCTATTTTATCAGTTTTTTGGAACTTTTTTCTATTTTAATATTATATTTATTTACTTAAAGCCAAAAATTTATGGTTTGAATTTTGGTTCATAAATAAGGAAATTGAAAGAACAACAGTTTCAAAAATGAAAGTCATCCGTTTTTTTCCCGTTCTTTTTTGTTCCAAAGATGCCATATTATTTTCCTTCCATTTTGTGTATTTACCTACTCATTAAATTCTATATATTTACTTTAAAAACGTTACACTACCATTTCTTTCATTTTGTGTATTTACTTTCCCATTAAACTTTCATTTACTTACTCCCTAAAAGGTAACGTATATGTTGCCTTTAAATGGGTTTCTTGAAATTGCTATGGATTTTCATGATATCATTTTACTGAATGCTGTCATGGGTTCTTGAAATTGAAAGTTTCTATAATCTTTTTGGATTCCAATTTTACATATTCTCCTTCACCTACCCAATAATATTCTTATAATGTTGAAGTTGTTGTGGATTTTCAGGATATCATTTTACTGAATATTGCCTATTGCTAAACTGGAACAAGACAAAACAAAGCTCTCCTTTGACGATGATGACAAGATGAATAATGTCAGTACTAGAAAGTTTTTGGTGAAAATTCTCACAAAATTAATATTTTAATTTTAGTTAGTTTATTTCTATTGATTCATTTGTCCATAACAGAATATGCATATTGTTCCTAGATCCTTGTACTTTTTTGATGAATAACTTGCTTCTCAAGCAGCCTAATAGCATCTAAATTATTATGCATGTTCTTTCTTTTTTTTCTGATTGTTTTTGGCATGTTTCTGTCCATCTGAAAGATACATCGCACCAAGTTATTTTCTTTTGTTTGAATTGGTAATGAGTTTCGAAGTAATTTTTGGAAATTTAGTGTAAGTTCGTGAAATTTATTACAACTTTTTCCGTTTGCGCTGCTACAACTTCATGTCAAAAGAGTTGGGTTAAATTTTTTATAGTGAGTGTTGAAGTAATTTCTGTAATAACTCAAATGGCGAATTAACGTACAAATTAGTGTATGAATTAACTCAGTTATATGTTGTGAATATTTTCTTTCTCATATAAAAGAGAAATAACATATAAATTCATTATTGAAATTCATTATTGAATTTCATATATTCATTAACTCTTTAATAATTGCGCGAAGCGCAAACAGTATAACATTACCTCTACTTTTACCTAAACATGTATTCACTTTTGTTAATACAAACATGTACGTGTAATATAATATTTTTGGCGCTATAAGCTCATAACCTTAAGTCAAATATACATGCCGAGTCTTTGCCTAACATATTTTAAATTTGTAATAAGGTTATGTTACCTCTTTAAAAATTTCATCCTACATTAACAGATACAAAGTATTTCCATAAGGATGAGCGGATCACTCATGCATCATACAAATTATTCCGTACAACAAGATTCAAGGTGTTAAAATGATTTCCTTATCTTCCATTGTTTCGGTCTATAATTAAACAAATGAAATTGTGTCATTAACGTTTTGGTAGAGTTTCTGAAATTGCTCGTGCGGCTAGGATGAAACTCGGAGTTATTTCAGTCTTCTGTTATTTCGGTCTTCTGTTGGTTATACTGACAATGTTTCCTCGAGCTCATTCGGGATTAGGATCGATCCCGGTATCACAGCTCAATATTCTCGAGGACGGACATTCTGGCCTCGTGTTCTGGTTCGATGAGACTCGGGGTCAACCTTCAATCCCTCACGTTCCGAGCCCAATTTGTCATGCAGAAGACGAGCATGATTTAGATCGTATACAAATAGTCTCCTCATTTTTCGGAAAGTAAACGATGAGAAATTATATGAGCTTCCAATTCTCACCTTAATACTCCGCGTCAGAAACGACAAAATGAACGAAACGTCTCAGCAATCATGTCTTAATGGCATTAAATGCTCGTCAGTTGCTGGTCGGCCACTCCTAGCTTTGAACCGTCGTTTGAAAATTATAAATACCTCATTCTTCATTCATTCAAACTTTACATCCAAACCTTCTATACTCTTGTTCCTTAGAAATCTCTACATTTTCTAGCACTTGTATCCTCATTTCTTGAGATCTTTGTAAGAACTTTCGCTTGTCTTCACTACAAATCATCAAGTGTACCCCTTTAACTTTCTCTTTTTGATCTTTTACTCTGCATTTAAAAGAAAATGGCGAAGACTTCAAAAACAGTTCCCAAAAAAACTACTTCTACAACACGACCTGCTGGGGAAGAACTAGCGGCGGCACGTTTATTCCTGGCGGGTGCTCGGTGACCGCTGATTTAAACCTTCACCCGTTTCGGGTCAGTGTAAGAAGGTCTCGAGGTACATCTACTCGATTACAGAAGAAATTCTTCTACAGTTTAAAAGGATTGCAACTAGGTCAGCAAAGACGTGGTGATTCCCCGGCCCGAAGAAGATATCACTACCCACGTTGAGGGATACTTAAGTATTTACATTTATCCCTTTACGTTCGGCCAATTGGACCCGATAATCATCCACTTCTGCAAAAGGTACGAGTTGTGCCTTGGTCAGATCCACCCCTGGTTCTGTAGGATCGTCATTCTTCTCTGGTGTGAGAAAGATTGACGGATGCTCATTCACTGTCGACCATCTTATGCGCCTATATAGTCCCCGACTCTTCCTGGGGGACTAATTAAACTTGCGCGTCGGGATAGTAAATCTCCATTCTAGAGCATCGATAATGATCGGGATCGAGGTTAAATAGGCTGATTTGTCCGAATGAGGACCTCGGACCTGATCCCAACCGAGTACGTGCCGTTCCCCGAGAAGTGGAACACAAAACGTAAGTAAAGTTTTGTTTTTCCCAAAATTTTATTTTTTACTCTCTTTTCCTTCTACCTTATCGGTGTCTGGTGGCGATGCAGTTGTTGCTCGGGTCCCAAACCCAGTCTCTCGACTCAAGGAGCGGGATGAGGGCATTGTCTCTTAAAAGCTATATTCCAAACACGCATGGCGTGAACTTTCAAAGGGCCGATGGGAGGCACGATTTCATATTGTAGACAGAGATGTTCGACGACCCTTGATCGAATGATGGTGGTCGATCTACCTGGATTAATTAACACACGCATAACTCGAAATTTGTTTATGAGTACAGATATTACTAGTGCATCATTGCGGGGCTGCACGATCCCTTCTGCGTCCTCGTCGTTAAAAGAAAAAGTTCCCTTTGGTATGTAATCACGAGTCCGTTTATCCCTTGTGATGGATACTTTGGTGCGCTTTAACATCGGCCCATGAGGGACATCGACCCTACCGATGATCATGATAATGACGTGTTGAGGCTCTTCTTGTTTGGCTTATTTGTTAGAACCCCTATTTCAGAAATGATTCTTGGCTCGGACGCTTAGAAATTCTCGAAGGTGACCATTGTTAAATAACCGGGCTACCTCCTCCCTCAACTGTCGATAATCCTCTATTATGTGGTCGTGAGTGCCATGATATTTGCACATCGGGTAAGGATCCCTTTGAGCTAGATCAGTTTATAGAAGCGAGGCCATTTTATGTCCTTGATGTGTTTGATAGTTGATACTATGGCAGCAACATCAATATTAACGTTATATTCTGATAACCTCGGTGCTTCTTTAGGCCCGGTAGGCCTGTCAAAATTGTTTTTGCTCATGAGACCCCGAGTACTCTAACCTCGATCATTTCTCCTTTAATTTTGCATAGAATTCTGTCCGGACCCACTACTTCTTCAATGTCCATTGTACGGCTTGTAACGATCCCTGCTTGACCTCGATTCACAGTCGATATCTCTCTTAACTTTGTCGATGGATCTGACACGATAAACGGACCCGGAAGGAGCCCTAAGTTGATCATCTTCTACTCTGATTTTCGATTGATATCGGTTATGCACATCAACCCAAGTAATAGCCGGATACTTTATCAGATTCCGCTTCAACTGTTGTGAAGCCACCGAGCTTCGAACATTGAGTCCTTGGGTGAAAGCTTGAACGGCCCAATCATCAGCGATCAGTGGCAGATCCATCTGTTCCATTTGAAACCGAGACACGAACTCTCTTATCATTTCATTATCCTTCTATTTTACTTTGAAAAGGTCTGACTTCCTGGTCTCGACCTTAATTACCCTGATGTGTGCTTTCACGAAAGAATCTACAAGCATGGAAAATGGGTCAACAGAATTAGGAGGTAAGTTGTGATACCGTATCATAGCTCCCTTTGACACGGCCTCTCTAAATTTCTTCAGCAAGACAGATTCAATCTCGTGATCCTCCAAGTCATTTCCTTTGATGGAACATGTATAAGAGGTAACATGCTCGTTCGGGTCGATCGTTCCGTTGTACTTAGGAATCTCGGGCATGTGGAACTTCTTAGGGATCAGCTTGGGAAGCGCACTTGGAGGAAAAGGCTTTTGTACGAATTTCTTAGAGTCCAGGCCCTTCAATTTCGGTGGCACTTCTTGGATTTGATCAACCCTGGAATTGTAGGTTTCTACCTTCTTATCGTTTACCTCGATCTCTATCAGTTTTGTTAGTTCCTCGAGCATCTTTATCATTACCGGGTTGGCCCCCCAACTCCTTCTCATTCAATCTCTCTAAGACCGTTTCATCTTTGTGAACAACTTCCAGGGATGGTTCGGGCTTAATCCTACTTGGCAGCCAGCTCTGGTTCTGGAGTTGGGCTGTCGCTGCCTGTTGAGTCTGTAACATTTCGAAGATTTACCCGCAAGTTGATTCACCATCTTTGCCGTCGTGTGTGCTTTGTGCAACTGATCGAACATCCCTACGGACTCTGTCCTCAGGATTAGTGGGCAAATTTATGTTGATAGCCACATGCGAGCTAACGCCGATTGGGTCTGCGACCGGGACTCCGTCGAGATTGACTGGGGGTACATCATTTCCGGGTGTTACGTTGTCGTTTTCGCCATGATGAACAGACTCATTATCAACATGTAGGGGTGTTGATTGAGACTTCAACATTTTTAACCTGAAATTAGAGACACTTCAAAGAGCAAGTGTAAAATAGTGTATGTTATAAAAATTTGTATCAAATAATCATTATTAACCTTAGCCCCACGGTAGGCGCCAAACTGTTTACACTCAAAATCAAATAACAATTAAATTTATATGTAGTTTTAAGGATACGTGGATTAAATTGATACAAAGCGACGAATTGAATAGCAATTGAAATAAAGTATGATAAAGTGAATTCAAACCACATGAATTGAAAAGTTACAGCCTTAGGGGGCCACCCTTGAACTGGGTGAACTTCGATCGGTATCAAGACACAGATAAAATAAGAGTTCAATGAGAAAAATAATATACTGCTATTGAATGTTGTTATCTCACTGTATTCAAACCCAGAAAATTAGTAAATATTAGTTTAATAAAACAAAACAGAAAAATTCTGAGCCCACAAGTTTCTTGTGTGTCCTTAAGGAATTTAATCCCCTCATAGTTGCCCAAGGTTTTGGATTAATTCCTCCCATGATAGAAAAAAATAACTATTCTATGATAGCGGCACTTCAAATTACAGAACATCGGCGAACTCAAATGGCGGAGGAAATTACACAAAATGCTTACGTTTTTGCTTTTGAAAAAAAATGCATAATGCAGAAGATAGAGGAGAGAGATGTTCAGATTTCGGTGGTGGAAAATGAGGCTAAGCCTCTCTATTTATATCCAACGAAGTTGAGTCCCAACAAGTGCAAAGGTGCATGTTCATTGATAAGGTGTCTATTCAACTGAAATAATTTAAATTTTGTTGAATGGAACATTTGGTCGCGAACTCGACCGTTGGAAAATAATTTTGCGATCTTCCAAATTCATATTTTTTTCGCGAAAGAATATTAGAAAATAAAATATTAAATGATGGAAAAGGAAAATAAATTTGGTCCAAAAAATATCAATCAATCATATCAGTTGACCAAATCCGAATCTGGATCCGAATTCGAAGCCGAGCCGAGCGAGTGAGCGATGACGAGGGGGCACGGCTTGCTTTCTTCTCAACTCTTTAAGATCTAGAAGAAGTGCTTCTATATATAAGCACAAGAATTTTCCTCTTCCTATCCAACGAGGGACAAAGTTTCTTTGTAAACTGAATTAATTCAAAATTTTATTTCCTTCCATTTTTTCCCACCATTTTCCATTCACGTTCTTTTGTTTTTACTAACAAAACCCAATAATACCCCACATGAATGGGGAATAGCTATCTGAAACAAATATGCTTGAAATACCTATGTGATTCGCAAGTATGGATTAATCGCATCTGGATAAGTAGGTTTCCCTTTAAACTTTCCGTAGTGAACATATGTCGGATATACTCGATCAATTGGTAGATTTTATATCTTTTAACTGTCAAACTTTGGTGTGTACCTAGGCAGCCATACGTCACTCAATCAACCCTTAACCGTCTTTGGTTCTCATTGTTATGTTCGTTTCAGCCATGAACACCGTCTGGTTTCATAAGTGCGTAGAGAACTCTCCTTACAACATTCTCCTTGAAACGGATTACAGTTCACACATACATAGGTAATTTCTAAACACGTTATCCCATAGATACACTATTTGATATACCCCGTACCAAACTTAGAAACCATTAAAAAGCTTTAACGTTTTATCCTTGATACTGAACATTGTGTTCATCATGAAAATGTACCAAAATTTTATTTGATAATGTCGAACTACCACTAATGACTTTGTTTGATCTCCTTGAACCTAGATCTTGGGATTTCCAATCTTCTAGGTAGAGTTACCGCCACATTGACTTGTCCTCGGCCATAGTCACATTCCCTTTGATGACTTCTCAACCGCCTCTCTAGGTAGGCCTTTTGTAAGCGGATCCTATACATTATATTTTGACTTTACATAGTCAATTGTGATAATTCCATTAGAGAGTAGTTGTCTAACGGTATTATGCCTTCGTCGAATGTGACGAGATTTCCCGTTATACATAACGCTCCCAACCCTTCATATTGTCTCTTGACTGTCGCAATGTATGCATACAGGTGCCAAAGGTTTGGGCCAAAATGGAATGTCTTCTAAGAAATTCAGGAGCCATTCAGCTTCTTCATCGACCTCTAAAGCTATAAACTCAGACTTCATTGTAGAGCGGGCGATGCATGTCTGTTTGGACGACTTCCAAGACACTGGTCCTCTACCAATGGTAAAAATGTATACACTTGTGGATTTTGATTCTGTTGATCCGGTGATCCAATTTGCATCACTATATCCCTCAATAACTGCGGGATAATTATTATAAAGCAATGCATAGTCTTGGTTATATTTCAAATATCCCAAAATATTTCATTGCTATCCAATGAGCTTGGTTTGGATTACATGTGTATCGACTAATCTTACTTATCGCACAAGCTATATGAGGTCGTGTACAATTCATAATGTACATCAAACTTCCCAACACTCGAGCATATTCCTATTGAGACTTGCTTTGACCTTTATTCTTTACAAGAGTATGGTTTAAATCAATGAAGTTTTTGCTTTTTTAAAGTCCAAATATTTGAAATTTTCAAGTGCCATTTTAATATAATGAAATTGAGACAAAGCTAGACCTTGAGGAGTCTGAAGGATCTTAATTCCCAAAATTAAATCGGCAACTTCTAAGTCTTTCATATCAAACTTACTAGTAAGCATGCACTTAGTAGAATTTATGTTAGCAATGTCGTTACTCATTATCAACATATCATCCATATACAAAAAAACAATGACTATTTGGTTTGGAGTATTCTTAATGTAAACACATTTATCACACTCATTGATCTTGAAACCATTTGACAACATTGTTTGGTCAAATTTTACATGTCATTATTTTGGTGCTTGTTTTAGTCCGTAAAGTGACTTTACAAGTCGACACACCTTCTGTTCTTTTCGAGGAACTACAAACCCTTCAGGTCATATAAATTTCTTACTCCAAATCTCCATTTAAGAAGGTTGTCTTCACACCCATCTGATGGATTTGAAGTCCATACACGACGGCTAACGCTATTAACACCCAGATAGATGTAATCCTTGTTATCGACGAGTATGTGTCAAAGTAATCAAGACATTCTCGTTGTCGAAACCCTTTAACAACTAATCATGTCTTATATTTGTCAATAGTACCATCATCTTGCATTTTCCTTTTGAAAATCCCATTAGAACCCTAAGGTTTACTTCTTGGAGGAAGATGATCAACCAATTCCAAAGTATGATTACTTAATATGGATTCTATCTCACTATTGACTGCCTCTTTCCAATATTGTGCTTCCAAGGAAGACATTGCTCTTTGAACGTTTGAGGCTCATTCCAATAAGAATGCCAGAAAATATGGTCCAGAGGAAGTGGTTGTCCTTTGACGCTTACTACGTCATGGATTTTCCTCATCAAAAGTACTTTCCTTTGCTTCTTCCCGAGGTCGCTTAGATTATTCACTATACGACTCACATTCCATTTTATACAGACAAATATTCTCAAAGAATTCAGCATTATCTGATTCAATTACCGTATTAATATGAATGTCGGTATTTTCTGATTTATGAACCAGAAAACGATATGCCTTACTATTTGTTGCATATCCTATGAAAACGCAATCAATGGTTTTTGTCCAATCTTTACCCTTTTGGGTTTAGAAACTTTCACTTTAGCCAAACACCCCCACTCGTTAAAATATTTTAAGTTGGATTTCCTTCATTTTTCGTTTTTCATATAGAATGAATTGCGTTTTGCTATGGGGAGCTCGATTGAGTATTTGGTTAGCTGTAAGAATTGCTTTCCCCCATAAGTTCTGAGGTAAACCAGAACTTATTAACAAGGCATTCATCATCTCCTTTAACGTTCAATTCTTTCTTTCCGCAATTCCATTAGATTGTGGTGAGTAAGGGGCAGTTGTTTGGTGAATAATGCCATATTCCAAACATATTTCTTCAAAAGGAGATTCAGCGCCCCTATCACTTCTTATCATTTTGATCTTTTTGTTTAGTTGCGCTTCAACTTCATTTTTGTATTGCTTTAATGCATCAATTGCTTCATCTTTACTATTAAGTAAGGAAATATAGCAATATCTAGTATTGTCGTCAATAAAAGTTATGAAATATATTTTTCCACCACGAGATGGTATTGACTTCATGTCACAAATATCTGTGTGAATTAAGTCTAAAGGATTTAAATTCCTTTCAACTTACTTATAAGGATGCTTAACATATTTTGATTCCACACATATTTGACATTTCGAGTTTTTGCATTCAAACTTAGGAAATACTTCCAAATTAATCATTTTTTGCGAAGTTTTGAAGGTGACGTGCCATAAATTATTTGACTCAAGCAAGTAAGAAGAAGCTAAAATTTTGTTCATATCAATGGAAATTACATTGAGTTTGAAAAGGCCTTAAGTAAGTTAACCTTTTTCCTACATAAATTTCATTCTTACTAACTACAACCTTGTCGGAAACAAAAACACACTTAAAGCCATTCTTGACTAGAAGTGATACCGCGACTAAATTCTTCCTCATTTCAGGAACATGAAGGTCATCATTTAGAGTCACAATCTTGCCAGAAGTCATCTTCAAAGCTATCTTGCCCGTTCCTTCAATTCTTTGAATGGGTTTATGAATGAATAACGTCCCTCCCCGATTAACATTTTGCATCTTGGAAATTGTTAAAGACAAAATGCTTTGTTGTTAGCATATTAGGTGGCCACTTAAAAAGAATGGCTAAGAGTCATTCCTTTGGAATGTATCTTGCTGCCACGTGGGGTGGGGTGGGGTGGAAAATTTAATCTTTATCCACTTATTAGTTAATTAGGTAATGTCATGTTACCCGGTAATTAACCAATTACCCGCATAACTAAATATTGTCTCAAATTACTTAAAATTCTACTTATTATTAATATACTTTATACATCATATTATCATGGTCATATAGTACCTTTTATGGTACTAGTCCATAAATATCGGGTATTGATTTTAGACATAAAATTTTTACGGGTCTTTACATCCTCCCCCACTTAGAATCATAACTTAAGAACTTCAAGTTCTTGATTTCTATAACAATGCACCGGACCGACCTATACTACTCGGAATGACACCAAACTTTGCAGACAAGTCATAAATGACATAATGGAACTATTCCTGATCCCGAAATTCCGTTCGGACCTCAATAACATAAAATCACGTTCCAAACCAAATTTCAAACTTAAGGAAATTCTTATTTCTATATTGGGCGCCGAAATTCTCCCGGGTCATCAAAAACTCGTTCTGAACATATGCCCGAGTCCGAAATCATCATACAAAGCTACTAGAGCTGTCGAAACTCGATTCCGAGATCGTTTGCTCAAAATGTTGACCGAAGTCAAACTTGGCCAAAAAGACCAACCTTAAGGAACCAAGTGTTCCTAAAGCGCTCTAAACACCTCCAAAACCCGAACCACCCGTCCCCGCAAGTCATAAATAATAAAATGCCGCTACGGGAAGTCTCGAGGTAGGGGAACGGGGTCCTAATACGCAGAATGACCGGTCGGGTCGTTACAGTGGATTAGATCCCAAAAAACATCCTCTGAAGAGGGTCAAAATCAGGCCACTGTTGGACCAATTTGACACCTAAATTGTGTCCAAACATGCAGCACATGAAGTCCTACCTAAAGCCACGTTTTTATAGCATAAAAAGGATTTACTTGATGTCCAAGAAGGGTACAATAGTCGTTCTAGATGTTGAGTGCAAGTTGGTGCGAAGTTGCTTGCAAATTTCCAAGATTTTCATGATTCTATCCAAGATTTGTTTGAGACTTATTTCCATATATTATAGGACTATATTTATTGCTTTCCTAGTTAGTTAAGGTTATGTTTTACTTTTACTAAGATTTTTGGAATTACTTTTCAAGAATGACTTGGTTTTTGCTTCCTAGTATTTTTCTTTTCCTAAGGTAGTTGGACTTGTTGTCCAAAGTAGTTTAGGACTTTATTTCCTTATTTTTAGGTACAATTTCGTGACTCTCTCTCTATATAAAAGGTGTCTTCTTTATTTTTTGACTTGGATTATTATAGACAATATCAATAAAAATTATGAATTTTTTTTTGCACTCTTGTGTGTGGCTACTCTTGGATTTATTCTTCAACCTTCAAGACTCAACTTAAGGTGGTAAGATTAAACCCTTTTCAAAATCTTAGATCACTTCTAGGTATTCAATAATGGTGATAAGTTTAGGCTTATTGTTGTTCTTGTTATTCTAAAGGGTCGGGTTTCACAATCTATTTCTTGTTTTTAAGTCTCAACCAAAGGCTATTAGTTCTTCGTTAGCAAATTGTTGTTGTTAGGATTCAACTTCAAGAATAGAATTCTTGAATTCAAGAAACTCTTTCTTGAATTCAATCTATCTTTAATTTCTGTCTTCTTTTTCTGTTTCTTTATTTTTCTTTTAGCTTTCGCACGTTTCTTGATTTTCTTTAGTAGTTCTCAGACCCCTATCGTGTTGTTATAAGAACTTATATTGTTTGCCTAAGAATTGAAGAGGACAACAAGGTTGCAGAAAAGAAGTCTCGTGAAAAATTCACAATAATGGGTGCAAATATTATTGAGGAAGCTTCAACGAGCAAAAAGAGAAAGAAGCCGTCTGGACCAAAGAATTACCCAAGAAAAAATACGTTCAAAGGGTAATTGCCACAACTGTGGAAAGGTTGGACACAAGGCTGCTGAATGCCGTGCACCAAAGAAGGACAAGAAGAAAAGTCAAGCAAACATGATTGGGAAGAATGATGAAATAGACAATTCATGTGCCATGCTTTCAAAATGCAACCTAGTCGGAAATCCTAGAGAATTGTGGATTGATTTGGGGGCAACTCGACATGTTTGTTCTAAGAAGGAGCTGTTTACTTCTTTCATTCTCAAAGAGAATGAAATCAGATCCTTAACATTTCATTAAGTAACCTTTCATAAAGTAACGTTATTCATTCATATTAGCAACATAAATCTTCAACGGTCGAACCATAAATTTTAGAAATCGTAGCAACGTAAACATTTACGCTTCTAAAGGAGTACAGTGCAATTTTTTCCAAAAATATCATACGGATTTTTCCTACTCCAGTTACGAGTCCTCGGGTGTAGAATTCGGAGTTGCGGGCGCGTTATTGGTCCGAGAGGTAGATTCGACACGAGGTGAGTCTCATTTCTAACCTCGTAAGAGGGAATTGTCCCCATAGGTGTTCTATATGCTGTGTGTAATTATTTTGGGGGCTACGTGCGTACAAAGTGACGGAGTCCGTACGTAACGACTACCATTCCATGCCGGGTAGTGTTAGGGATCACAAGCATGCTTTACATGCCTTATATGTATCCTTATGCGTACTTTGAAGTTACTTATTGTCTTTGAATTAGCCTGAAATTAGTGGAAAGTTATATCTGAATCTATAGTGCATTAATCCTTGTTACAAGTATAGCCTCTATTGAGCTTATTGGTAAATTCGGTGTATATATATAGATATATGAGAGTCAGCACTCGAGTCGTAGGTATGATTCGCGATCGAGGAAAGCTTTATGGTAATTGTATATAAATTTGTCAGCACCCGAGTCGCAGGTATGATTCGTGAGCGGGGGAAGCTTTACGACTATTCAGTGTTTAGATATTTCCTTTACGATTCCGGTCGGTTGTCTATTCCTGTGTGCGTATGATTATTTGGTACTGTTTCATGGACATTGATTTGACCGATATTTGGGGGGAAAGAATATGGAAATTGTTATTTAATTTCGGTGTTTACTTGGATTTCTGTACCTTACACGTATTTGTTGTACACTGTCATACATGCCTACCGTTTCCATTATATCCTGTTATATTCTACTATTGGACCTTAGTGAGTGTCAAGTCGACCTCTCGTCACTACTTCTTCGATATTAGACGGGATACTCACTTGGTACATATTTATTTATGTACTCATGCTGCACTTCTGTACTTAACTGTACATGTTCTGAGGCTGGTGCATCTGGTTATCAAACCGGAGCTAGATATTGACTGTAGCGGACCTGACTTCACGGTGAGCTGCTTCTCCTAACGATCCTCAGCAACACCATGGAGTTTCTTTTGCTCATGTTACCGTCTATTTGTTTCAGACAGTGGGATTGTATATTCTACCTTTTGTATATTCAGTTAGTATGCCCGTGATACTCGTGACACTAGTTCCTGACACACACGTAGTATTTGTATAGATTATGTTCGTACATATATGCATATTTTGGACTCACACCTCATTATGACTATTTTGTTTAAAACTGGTTAGTTACCCCTAATCTGTTAATAATCTAAGTTTTGTAACTTAGTATATATATATATATATATTGATATGTTTAAGGCAAATGAGAAGGAACCATAGTAGTTTAAATGTTGGCTTGCCTGACCCCGCTGTTGGGCGCCATCACGGCCTGAGTTAGGATTTTGGGTCGTGACATCCACCTCTTCTTGGACATGAATTTGGAACATGCAACAATTATAACACTTATATAACTCATATCATTTATCCTTAAGCTTTTTCTCGCAACCAACAACTTCTTTGATCGCTCCTAAAGTCCCATGACCTTATTTTGTAGCTTTTTAGCTTGAGATCTTGTTAAAGGCCTTCTTTGAGATTCCAAAGCTTCATCCTTGTCCTTGAATAAATTTGATCTTCCTATGATGCTTTCAAGGTCTTCCAATGTCATCTCCTTGCGCTTATGTTTCAAGTAGTTTTTAAAGTCCATCCACACCGGAGGCAACTTTTCAATAAATGCCGCAACTTAAAACGCTTCATTTATGACCATACCAACAATCATAAATTTAGGATTAGTAATATAATCAATATATTTAATAAAAAAATTGATTCGATTTATACCTTCGGCAAGGAGGTCATGAACGATGACTTGTAGTTCTTGGACGTGAGCAATGACAAACTTATTGTCAACCATTTTAAAGTCCAAGAACTTTGCGGCAACAAACTTCTTTAGTCCAACATCTTCCGTCTTGTACTTAATTTCAAGAGCGTTCCACAACACTTTCGAAGTTTCATTGACACTGTAAGCGTTGTACAAGCCATCTTCCAAACAACTCATTATATAATTTTTGCACAAGAAGTCAGAATGCTTCCATGCCTTCGTGACCACAAATCGCTCATTAGCGTGAGTCTCTTCTCCCAAGACTAGAATGTCCTCGCTTATAAAGCGCTGCAGACTAAGTGTGGTCAAGTAGAAGAACATTTTATGTTGCCAGCGTCTGTAGTCCACGCCGGAAATTGTTTTGGACATTTCTGTCGGTGCCATCGCATGTGCAGGCGTTGTGCGACTTGAAGACGACGTAGCCATTGCAGCAGTAGTCGTTCCAACAGAACCATTTTGTTGTTATGTACTTGTTGTCATTTTTCTATAAAAGAAATGACACAAACAGAATAAGTATCTCGGTGAAGTTTTTATATCTTTAAACCGAATACAAACAACCGAATAGAAAATTACAAGGATTTTAATCTGGGATTGAGTAAAAAGTCACAAAGACTTTAATCTGAAACTGGAATAGAAAATCCGAAGATTTTAATCTCCAAAACAGGAGTAGAAAATCACTACGATTTTAGTCTCCCAAACCAGAAAGTAAGATGAATACAGAAATAAATATTAAATTTCCTTAAGCTTGTTATCTAACTATATTCAAAACCAGAAATTCAATAAACATTAGTTTAAGAAAACAATACAGAAAATTTCCGAGCTCACAAGTTTCTTGTGTGTCCTTAAGGAATTTAATCCCCTCACAGTTGCCCAAGGTTTCAGATTAATTCCTCCCATGATAGAACGGAACATCTATTCTGTGATAGCAGCACTTCAAATCATAGAACTTCGACGAACTCAAATGGCGGAGCAAATCACACAAATGCTTACGTTTTTGCTTTTGAAAAATTGTGCAGAATACAGAAGATAGAGGGGAGAGATGTTCAAATTTCGATGGTGGAATGTTTGGTCGTGAACTCGACCGTTGGAAAATAATTTCGCAATCTTCTAAATTCATATTTTTTTTTGGCGAAAAGATATTAGAAAAAAAAATATTAAATGATGAAAAATAAAAATAAATTATCAATCAATCATATCAATTAACCGAATTTGAATCCAAGCGAACGATAACGGCACGATGTTTGCTCTCTTCTCAAACTCTTTTAAGAGTTAGAAAAGAGCATCTGCTGCTGCTTTCCAAGTCAGAAAACAAAATCAATAATTTAGTCGGGCATAAGTGCCGTAAATAAATAAATTTAGGCCTACGTTTCAAGTTGTAGCACATAGCATGTGATTAAATAGTATAGTAACTGAAGAGTATTGGGAAAGGCTAGCTCAGGTCAGCTTGCCGAGCTGAAAGTAACGGAGCCACGTAGCCGTTAACAAGAAGGGTGTAAACTGTTGACCGTCCATTAATTGAGAAGATAGAGTCCAAAAGAAGACGAGCCGCCAACGAAAGCGAAGACCATTTCTCCTTTGTTTCTCTAATCCGTCAAACCTTCGTTTTCGCTGACTGTTGAATTCCAATCATTAGTCTCTTCAACTCTTGTTTTAAAAAATATAAAATAAAATTCTTTTCTTTTTACAAAGAACAATATAACTTATCGAGAACTTAAGTTTTTTTTGGCAAAAATCAAAAAAAAAAATATAAAAATATAGTACACTTTTTCAGATAAGAAAGATAAAAAAAATAAGACTTAGACTATTGGAGATATCAAAAAATTGATTCTAAAAGTTTATTATATGTTTTTAGTGAGAAATGTAAAAGGAGAATACTAATATAGGTACCTCACTAATGATGTTAATCGTAAAATTTAAATAATGAAAAGTTTTATATTTGCGATAAGGGTTTTGGAGGAGTGATTCTCTTTCTCCAATTTCTGCTTACATCAATACTAAATTAAAAATTATCTTTACTTTTTTAAAAATATTTTATTTTTTATTTTAACATACCCAAAATATGTAGACCCTTCCTCTATAGATTGTTCTGATGTGTATATGATCCAATTTACATAATTAGACATATCAGGTTTGAGTCCTGTGATTAAAAAAATTATGTTAAAATGTGTTCTCTTTTACTAGGTCTTATGCGATACGAATCTGGATTAGTCGGGATCTCAATATAAATACGAGTAGAAAATAAAAAGAAAAATTTGGGGCCCTCAAAATTTTGGGGCCCAAAGCCTTTGCTTTAGTGGCTTCATCCTTGGGCCACCCCTGTTAAGAGTACATTTCAACAAAATGAGTATTATATTTTTTTCATAATGTAAACAAGGTATTTTCATTCTTTTCAACAAAAAAATACTTTCTTTTCATGATATAGAAAAGGTATTTTCTTACATTCCAACAAATGAGTATTTTCTTTTCATGTTATAAAAAAAGTACTTTCTTTTTCAACCCAAAAACTAGTATTTACTTTTTAGTTATAGAGCACATATTCAACATTGAATTTGTACAATGTCATATATTATAGTGATTTTAAATATAAATAGTATCTTTATATTTATAATTTTTTTTTAAATTTATTTAGCTTTATATCGGATTGCAGACATATGAGTAAAGTGAAACATCCACAGCGTCATATATAATTAGTGATATTGCTTGATGTGCATTAAGCACAATTTCTTCCTACAATGAAAACTATCGTATTTTATGGAAGAGTAACTTAAACTTGCTATATGATAGTCAAATTTGAATAAATCTAACGAAGAAGAGTATATATTATTTCACTTAGGCTTGTCACTAAATAATCTGAGCAGAAGAAAAATTATAAATTGCACTTGAAGAAAATATTACACTTATAAATTATGAGTTAACTTATATTTAACCCGCTCATTTGATACCTAACCCTTTTTTATTATCATGAAATATGAGCGGATTGAGACCCAACTCATTTTGCTAAACTCAATTTTAACCCACCTAAATGTAATTTGTTTTTGGATTCTTATTTAGTTATTTGATGTCCTATTCACTTTGAATCTTGAATAATTTGAATTGCATCATATAATATAAATTAAAAGTGGAGTGTTTCCGATCAAAAAATTTCATTCGCATGATTGGTATATAAATTTTTTAATTAATGGTAGAGAGAATCTTAAATGACATACTAAAAGTGTTATATAAATCTAGTAATTTTACCATGACATGTTAATCTTATAAGTAAGAGTCATTAAGGTAAACCGAGAACGTTAGAATTAAACATACTTGTTTACCTCGAAATACGAGTAACAATTAAACTTGTAATGTGGTTTTAAGGATACGTCATCTGATACAGTACCAATTGATAAATGACAAATTAAATTAATGAGTTGTACGGTAAAGATAAATCAAATCGATGTTGCAGCGATATGTCGACCTCGACTATGAATAAGCTCGAGATCAGATATTAGGAACAATAAGAAAAATGTAAGCAAGTGAAGAGCAGCGTATCATTATTTCTCAGTAAGTGTATATATAATGGTTACAAATGAACAGGTCTTTATATAGTAGAGGAATCCTAAATAAGGTACAACTCTAATTTCGGAAATAAAATCCATGATTGGTGTCAATAACCGTTAGCCGTTCTGTCACTCCCGAGATTCCCGCTCAGATCTACGGTCGATCACTGATATCTCATTGTCCCGTTGCTCGATGTTGGTCATGTTCGATCTCAATCCTTCGGTCTTCGTATCCTCGAGCCCGAGCTCGCTTCATTATGAGCTAAATCTCGAGGCAGTCCCTCGAGCCCATAAAATCGGACATACTCGATTTTAACCGTATACAGGTAGTCCCACGTTTCTTAGAATGAAATGATAAGAAACGACTTGAGCCTCGATTCCTTTACACCTCGATCATGACGTCGTCTTCGTGACGTAAGCGATGGATGTGACTAAAACATGCCAGCGGATCTAAGGTAGTGGTGCGCATTCCTACCCCTGAAGAGAGCATCACCACACACGTGAAGGGGTTCTTAAGTGTTAACACTTACCCCTTCACACTGGGTCCCGTCGACCCCGTGATTTTTGACTTCGGCAGAAGGTACGAAGTCATCCTCGGTCAGATCCAACCTTCACTATGGCGCATAGTTATCATGCTGCGCTTTTTCTCCAACGAGGCCGGGGGTTAGAGTTCACTCTGAACCACCTCATACAGTTGTATTGTCCTCGACTTTATCGAGGGCTGATTATGTTTCAATGACGAGCAACAAAGACCTTATTCTCGAGCATCGACGAGGATAAGGATTGAGGTTGGATGAGCCGATTCATACGGGTGAGGACCCGTGATATAATACCGAAGGAGAAGATGTCGTTCCCTGAGGAATGGAACCTCGATCGTAAGTAAATCTTTATGTCTCAATTTTTATGTTTCTTTAAATTTGCCTAATATTTCCCTTTGGCATGAAGCTGTCTCTTGGATGCCTCAAGTAGCGCCCGATCTCGAAGATTGGGTCCGAAAGCTAGCCTCTACTTCTACTCATGCCGAACGAGCATGGCGGGATTTGGAAAAGGGCAGGTGGGAGGCCAAGAACCATGGTAAAGATCTCTTCCTATGTATTCTGAAGTAACTTCGTGCTTTGTTCATTACTAATATTCCTTCATGCAGGTCTGACCAAAGATGCCTTTATGGGGTTTTCAAGTGAAGGAGGAGAAGCCAAGTCCACGGCTCCGAAGCCGGAAAAGGATAAGAAGAGAAATTATGCCTCGCAGTCTGAAATCCCCAAACCCAAGCCTCGAAGAGTGAGGAGAAAACTGGTCGTACTCTCGGCGGACGCGGTCCAAAAACTGAGAGATGAAGATAAGGAAGAAGAAGAAGACACTTTGGCGCTGAAGGTCCGCCCCTGGAAGGTCATCGAAATCGCCACTCCTTGCGAGTTTCCACTCGTTGTATCTAAGCCTCGTGTCGAGGAGGCTTTGAAGAAAAATTCGGGCATGAATCTCGAATCTCGAGGTCAAGATTAGTTCTCGATCAACAACTTCTACACCGGGAGGGGCCAGTTCCGAAACACAAAAAATCGAACAAAGCGCCCCGAGCGACTCGCTTAGGGCCAGGACAATAGCTCAACTGCCTTCGCTGCCGGTCTTTTCCGAAGAAGCAATAAGGGAGGCCCCAGGGCTGAAGACTCCTGAGATTGGAGGAGGCTATAGCGTGGGTGATCCTTTCTGGGATTGCGTCGTGGGGGTCGATGATTCCTCTGACATTAATGATGCTTCGATCCTTATGGCGGAAGCCCAATGTCTCTTTTCTCTGGTAAGTACCAGTCGCTTGTCGTTTACTTTTCTTCACCTTTTTCTTTACAAATCTAACTTGTGTTTTCTTCCTTGTATAGGCCTCTGCTAAATTCTAAGGTGAACTTAGTTAGTGTAAGGTCGAACTCCAGAAGAGAGAAATGCCCTGAAGATACTGTTTAACCAAAAAATGAATTCTTTTGACTAAAGCTTAATTTAAGAAAAACTTGGGTTACTGATAATCAAATCAACCAAATATAGAGTAAATATCGATAATTGAGAGAGAAGAATAAAAGAATCCTTTATTTTCCCAAAATCAGATCCCTTGTTTGTTACAATAACATTCCTTATATAGGGATGGTCTCCTAGTACAACGTTTGTATTTCTGCCATGAAGCCTATTGAATGCTTAATTATTGCATTTATGAGGCGTTACAAAGATGAATAGTAACTGTTATTTTAGGAGTTGCATAACGTACGGGACATTGATTGCTGATCTTCAAATCGGCCTGTTATTGCGTCCGGATTCGTCGTGACCGTGCCTTTTCTTCTTTGGTGATCTTTCCGTGGCTAATTCCTTGTATCGACCGTACCTCTTTATCCCGCGTCCGCGTGTGATATTTTGATTGGTCCACCTGGCTGGCTGAGTCATCCAAAATATGTACACGTGTAAGGCTATATATTTTTTACCAATACAGATAGTCCCCCCACTTTCCATGTATTAAGCGTATAATACTTGGTAAGTGGATGTTCTATGGCGGAAATATTTTGCCACTGCTTTACCTCGAAACTTTGTATTCTTTTATGGACGCATGCATCGCACAGTACTTCCATTTAATGCTTCTTCCACGTGTTCGTTTCTGATTGGTTCTGAAATGACTCGGCGCCTTTTAGGGCTTTTTTGCGGCTGCATCAGTCACGAAGTGACACTTTTGATTATGACTTTCCATCATTACCTTTCCAAGCTTTGACGGTTGCCATTAAGTATAAATAGTCTTCTTCCTTTCTTCCTTAGCACGAAAAAACTTCTACAGCTCAATCTTCTCTTTGTGAAAGAATTTCTTCCTGGACTTTATAAATATGTCTTCCTTAGGCCAACCTGAAAAGGTTATTAATGTTGAGGCTCTGACTTCTTCTTCTGCTCCGACGAGGAGTCGAAGAGGTGGCCGATTAAGGAGCCTAGGACGTACCTCCGTTAGAGGTTCTTCTTCTCCTTCTCCTGCTAGGGCGTTGTTTTCTCCGAGAGGTAGATCTTCTCATTCTATTTCTAGGAGTAGGGATGAATTTCATGAACCTAGAGTTGATGAAATCATCCCTTCTGAGATAACCTTTCCAGAAGTAAATTCTCCCATTACCGAACAAGCTCATTCTCTGGATAGTATTGAGAAATACGCTACTATCATTACTGTTGGTCATATTCCCGTTGTTCGTAGGGAGTATTTTTTGGAGTCTAATGTTCCTGTCCTTGTGCCAAGTAGTACTCAAAGGATTACATCCTTTAAAACAGGTTTTTCTTACGTCTTCACTTATCCTTTCACGTTAGGATTTCAGCCTCCTGTTGATCCTGTGATCATAGAGTTTTGTCGCTTTTTTAATATTTGCTTAGGACAAGTTGGTCCCCTAATATGGCGTGTTGTTGCCTGTTTGAGAGTCCTGGCTTCAAAGGTTTTCGTTCCTTTTACACTTCATCATCTGGTGCATTTATATTCTCCCACTTTATTCCGCCAAGGGATTTTTACTTTAGTAGCCCGGAGCAAGAGGGTTCTAGTAACCCCTGGTGATGATAAAGACAGAGGTTGGTACCTTAGGTATGTGGCTGTTCCCACTGCTGTTTTAGTGGGTGAGAATAATATTCCCTTCCCTGAGAAGTGGAATCGTGCACGTAAGTACTTTGATTCGCACCTGTTTTACTTGTAATAAAATTTAC
>ML243096.1:871-39925 GCA_005239495.1 Nicotiana undulata
TCAACTTCGATTAGCAGAGTTAGAGGCTCTCGATGAGAAGAGGTTGGAAGCTCAACAGAGTCTCGAATGCTATCAAGCTCGATTGTCTCGTGCCTTCAATAAAAGAGTTCGTCCGAGGTCCTTTCAAGTAGGAGATCAAGTCCTTGCCATAAGAAGACCCATTATTACTTCCCATAAACCTATGGGGAAGTTCACTTCAAAATGGGATGGTCCATATGTCGTGCAAGAAGCTTATTCAAGTGGGGCTTACAAGCTGGTTGATGCAGATGGCTTGAGAATCGGCCCTATCAATGGCAAGTTTTTGAAGAAGTATTATCCTTGAAGTTGTAATGCTCCTTAACGCATGAGCGAAAACTGTATGTTACTCCTGGTCCGCATGAGTCTAAATTGTGTACGGCCGATCAAAAAAAAAAAAGGGGTCCGCTAGGTTGAAAACCTCGAAAGAGGCGGCCTAGGCAAAAGTTAGGACATAAAAAAAAAAAAATCTACCCATTCTGAACTACGATATGACTTGATCCTCTTCACCGAGGTACGTAGGCAGCTTAGAGTTTTATTCTGAGTTCAGTCGTATAAACTAAAAAGATACATAATCCCCCAATCGTTGTCTGAATGAAGCACGATGGAATGTAATTCATTCAATCTGTATTCGAAAATCGAGTTGGGACACCATGCCTCTGTTAAACTTTGGATCCCATTTGATTTAAAGGGGGCAAGCCGCTATGCTAAATTGGTGTGGACCCAAGATGTTTGGTGAGAATGAAGCTCTTGAATTTTAATTTTTGACAATTAAAAGGGTCTTACAATCTCAAGGCTCCCACACCAAGATACAAAGATTTTGGTGAAGTCGCGCTAATTCGAAACTGTCGGCATATCAGGAATTAAAGTTGGCTTCAAAATACTATCTGGGACGATTCTCAACGTGTTCGATTCCGAATTTCGAATATGTCTTAGATTGTGAAGTCTAGTTTCCATGAAATTAAACGGTTCGTGATTTCGACATTCCTACATCAAGAAACAAATATTTTGGTGAAGCCGTGCAAATCTGAAATCGTCGACGTGATAGAATTTGAAGTTAGCTTCAAAATAATATCTGGGATGATTCTCAACGTTCTCGATTCCGAATTTCGGATATGTCTTAGATTTTGAAGTCTAGTTTCCATGAAATTAAACGGTTTGTGATTTCGACATTCCCACATCAAGATACAAATAGTTTGGTAAAACCGTGCAAATCTGAAATCGTCGACGTGACAGAATTTGAAGTTAGATTCAAAATAATATCTGGGACGATTCTCAACGTGCTCGATTACGAATTTCGGATATGTCTTAGAGTTTGAACTCTAGTTTCTATGAAATTAAACGGTTCATGATTTTGACATTCCTACATCAAGATACAAATAATTTGGTAAAGCCGTGCAAATTTGAAATCGTCGACGTGACAGAATTTAAAGCTAGATTCAAAATAATATCTGGGATGATTCTCAAAGTGTTAAATTCTTAATTTTGGATATGTCGTAGATTTTGAAGTCTAATTTCCATGGAATTAAACGGTTCATAATTTCGACTTTCCTACACCAAGATATAAATTATTTGGTGATACTGCGCGAATCTGAAATTTGCAACGTGGTGAAATCTACTCAAAACATTATTTCGGTTGATTCTGAAGGTATTTGATTCTATGTTTTGGATATGTTTTATATATTGAAGTCCAATTTTTTTAGAACTCAAACGGTTCATTATTCGGACTCTCCCACGACAAGATAAGAATCTTTCATTACGAGTACGTAAAGCTGAAAATTATGCGACCAAGATAAAAAATGTCGGGCAGTATAAAGCAAAAGAAAAGCAATCTGATTTAAGATGAAATAAATATCCAATAGGTCAACCTAACATAAAGATAAAAGGGGAGATAATTCTAATAGTCTAATCTAAACAAAACTTGTAGTTGATCAATTCTTGACAGCTAGTCTCCAGGTTCTTCTTCTTCTCCTCCAAATTGGTCGAATCTTCATCAGTCAGCAAATTTACGTTGTCATATGAAGAAACCTCAGTCTCGGCAGCTGAAACTTTTGCCTGAACCTCTTCAACCTCCTTTTGGGTCGCTTCTATAACACCTTCGAGGTTCTCCCTCTCTTGTTGTAATGTCTGCAATTTCTTCAAAATTCTCTTCAGTTTCTTTTCACTAGAGGAAACTTTCTTGACTTTCTCACTTGCTTCAAGTCTGAACGATTCGAGACGCTCCTTGACTTTGGAAATCATCTCCAGCTTCTCATCTTGACTCGTCTTCTCAGCCAAATTGGATCGCTCTTGGTCATATGAGGAAGCAAGCTCGAAAAGAGAATCCAGTAAACACTCTAATGGAGAAAGATCTGAAATATTCGCCTTTTTCATATCCTCAAAAATCTCAGTAATTTGCTCCCTATAAGATGAGAGCAGTTCTGCACGAGTCTTGGAGAGTCTATTGCAAATATCCTCCCAAAGTCCCAAGACGAATTTCTTTTTGCGGTTAAAGACAATGCTCTTTCCTTCAAAAATAGATACTGCTGTATTTGTCATCAGTGGAATGCGAGTTACCTCATTTTGAGTTTGTTGGTTTAGGGCTCTGTCATGAGGAAGAGATGATGCATTTGAAGGTGACCTCACTTTAGACGTAGGCCCTCCAATAGATTCATCACTCACTTGCGGCTGCTCATGTGGGGATATCATTGGATGCCCAATGGCATTTAACTGCATAAGGAAAAGGCAAAGAAAGTGAATATTTTTTTTTTGAACCATCGTTTGTTAAAAAAATAAATAAATAAAGGGTAAGGTGATTGTATTTTTACCTCCTTGTTACAAGCTGTAGGCGTTCTTGAGGGACTATCAACACTTGGAACCTCTACAATCTCTATTGGGTTAGGCCGTTTCCTTTTCCAATTTCGATCTTCATTGGTACTCTGACTTGTATCTTGAGGAACTTGCGTGTTAAATGGAAGAACTGAAGGGTGATTCTCTAAATCCGCTGAAGTGCACACCACCTCTTTCAAAGCTTGCTTGGAGGATTTAAGCTTCCTTTTCTTATGTTGTGTAGCTACTTTTGGGATTGGAGTACGTGGCTCTTTAACTTTCGGGAGCGTCTTTATAACACCTTGATCTTCACCTCCTAAAGGAATAGTGGACTTTAGCCCAACATTGTCTACCAAAGCTTGTAAATTATTCTCGAGAAACTTCCCACGCGCTTTCTCCCACCAAGACATATAATTGGTGGAGAAAGGCTTCTCCACAGGATCGCCCGTTGGGGAAAAAACCGCGCGTGACATAGACCGATACATCATACAAATCCTCCAAAATCTGAGCCCTTCATCTAGAGAGGCGTTACGAATATCATTCTCCAAAAAACCGGGGACGTTCTGGTAAAACCCAAATTGACGACCAAACCGATGTGGGCTATAGGGCTCGATGATAAATGAGTTACCATACCTCAAAGGGAGGTAACTAAAACGTAAGCTCATGAAGTAATTGGACTCCAACTCTTCAGGGGCATCGTTATCCACATAATAATAAGGACGAGAATTGGTTAACATTGTTGGTGTCCAAACTATATCCTCCCCGGTGTGGATGCGTTTCCTCGCGTCCTTCCCGTCAAAGTACCTCGCAGCTCCCTCTCCTGAGTATGCCACCATCAAAGGGACAGACGGACCCTTAGCAAGTGGATAGTGGGTTTTGAAGTAATGTGCAAGCCAGCCGTAAACATAATGGATGGGGAAACAAACTTTGACCTGATCAAGTTGGGAAGAACACGAAATCTTATTCAAACCATTATAAATACTCGCCAAAACTGGGATCGCAAGGCTAATCTTTCGCCCGCCTGCCATCATGCTTGCCATCTTAAAAGTCTCGGGACGAATGAAGTTTTCTACCTTGGGAAACACAAAGGCACATAGCTAAATTGATAAGAATGTTGTTACATAAGTTTCATCTTTCTTGTCAGCCCTCACCCTAAGCTTGGAGAATATAACTTCTTGATCACTCGACCACCTCGTTGTCTCAGGAATAACTCCGTTAGGATTATGTATCGACTTTAGGCGCGCAGATTTCTTTTCCTTTCGCAGTGGGGCGGGTTTATATATTAAAGTCTTTTTATACCAAAAATTTGTCCACTTGTTGAAAGAGACCTTTTGGTTAGCACCCGTACCTTCCTTAAGGTAATGGAAGGCAGCAAATAAATACTCGCAAGATCGAGGGATAAATCTCATCTGTTTTTCGTCCAAACCGATAAGTTCTCTTGTCTCAGGTACCACTTCTTCATAAGGAGAACCCACAATGGGCAGACCTCCAAGGATATGTAAGTCCCAAAGAGATATAGATAGTTCCCCAGCTGATGTAAGAAATGTGTTCGTCTTGGGGCACCAAGCCTCGCAAAATGCTTGTAAAATATTCGAGTTTCGATCATAAGTGAAAAGTGAAGCATATACAACATCATAAATCTTTGTTGTACTCAGGGTTTGTTGGCTTCCACCAAGTACATCTTCAGCCCATTCCCAATATCCTGGAATGTGACGATACTCGCCCTCGATTGTTGTTGTCCTTCCCCAACGTACTTCACATTGAATTATGCGACATCCTAAGCTTGGAAAGGTGCTAGCAATGTTTACGTGGCGATGGATTGGTGCTTGGAGATACCACATCTTGGAAAATGGATTAGAAGTTGACTTGTGCTCTAAGGTCCAGTTTTCTACATGGAGGGAGTTTCTCAAAGAAGGCCATGAGGCTGCGTACCGGCCAGCTTGCGGGGCGTGAACCAAAAGCTTCATTTGTTCTATGTCATCTTTAGTCTCGATTATGAGATATCTAAGTTTGGAGGAAGGTGAGGTATAGTCTCTGAAACTTTCCATCTCTCGAGCTGCAAAAAAAAAAAGAAAAAAAAAAGAGGGTCATCGAAGTCCAAATCAAGAATATTAGAATGAGCACAAAGGTCTAAATGAGTAAAATGGCCTCCGGTAGTCGGGCCACATTGAGAGTAANCTCCGATAGTCGGGACATACATTGAGAGTAATCTCTCTGGTAGTCGGGCCATATTGAGAGTAATCTCTCCAGTAGTCGGGCCACAATTGAGAGTAATCTCTCCAATAGTCGGGTCATTTTGAGAGTAATCTCTCCGATAGTCGGTCACATTGAGAGTAATCTCTCCAATAGTTGGGACATTTTGAGAGTAATCTCTCCAGTAGTCGTGCCACATTGAAAGTAATCTCTCCGATAGTTGGTCACATTGAGAGTAATCTCTCCGATAGTCGGGTCATTTTGAGAGTAATCTCTCCGATAATTCGGGAAAGGATGAGTACCCATCCCCTCACACTCTAAGATAGTCTTCTTCATGCATAGATCATCTCGTTAAACAAGAATACATCCTTCTTGTTTGACCTACAAAAAAAAGAGAAAGAAAAAAAGACAACAAAGAAGAGAAGCACAAGAAAAGAAGAAGAAATTACCTTCAACTCTTCCAAGCGTCAAAGGCAGATTCGAACAACTCGCAAACACTGTAAATTGATATTCAACAACGGAAGAACCTGCAACTATTTATAGATTGTCAAAAGAGGCCGTGAAGAGTAAATTCTCGATGTGGGACTGTACAAGTATCTCCTAAATAGAGTCAAAGTACATTGCCATTCCCAGTAAAATTGGGCTAGCATTAAGGCGGTCAGAGCTCTCCTATTATTAGCAGAATTCGACTTTGGACAATGATATTATAGGAATATATCTTTCGGTGTTTTGTTTTTAGCAGAATTAGACTTTGCTTCTTTAATATTTCCTTCAATGATATTATAGGAATATTATAGGATCCACGTGGAACTTTCTGAGGAGCTCCACTCCTAGCAGCACTCCTTTTATAGTTGTTCTTCAACTATAAAAGAAATTAATTACCACAAAAACTCTCCTTCAATATATTGTTGCATAAGCATATTCTGATGCTCAAGGAGATAGAGAAGGGCATGGCTTATGCTTGTGGTAATGTCATAATCACTTTGCAAGTTCGTGAAACGTGTATAAAGGTTGCTAAGTTATAGAAATCTATTTCATATATTTGCTAATTAAGTCTAATTTTGAAATCAAATTCTAGCACTACCAAAGCACCCTTAAAAGAGAATGAAAACCTCAAACAAGTCTCGCCAATGAAATTTAAGCGGGATCTTGTGGTACTTCAAGCCTAGTCTTCAAATTATGTATCCGACAAGTCATTAAGTAGGGGGTATTTGTAGGCATATAAATTTTATTAAAATTAAATCCATAAAATAATTTGGATTATATTTTAAAATTCAAGTTATATTGGTCCGAATAAATACTACGGGCTAATATAATTGAATTAATTATATAAGTTCAATATATATGGATTAAATAAATAAGTCTTAATCCGTTGGGCTATCCCAGTTAATTGGGCTAAAGTAATGAGCCCACTTTATTAGGCCCAATATGTCATTTTCCTAGAGGCCTAGTTCGGTGCCACATGTCAAATGACGTGGCATGCCACGTCAAATGGAAGAGACAATGAGATCATGCCACATGTCAAAATGACACGGCATGCCAAGTCAAATTAAAGGACCAATGAAACTGCGCCACGTGTGCAAGTGACATGTTCTGGCCAATCAAATGCGGCCATGTCACACTTCAATTTGATTGGTCGGAAAGAGTTTGCTCTTATCACAACTCTTCCCTCCTACAACTATAAATAGGGGTCTTCATAACTCAGAAAAGACCACTAGAAGTTATAACAAGAAGCAAGAGAGAGCTCGTGGATCAAACGCCGCAAATTTCTCTACAAGTTTCAAGCTTCAAACAATCAAGTTCAAGTTCAAGAACTCAAGTTCAAGCTCAAGAACGAAGAACAATTCAAGTATTCAAGATCAAGAACGAAGTCAAATCAAATACAAGGCGTTCAAGATCAAGGCTACTTGTTCGTGATACAATTCGTGGCAACAATCAAAGTGTTCGCGACGGATAAATCAATTTTAAATTCAAGATCAAGCTCAAAGGCCCTTGAATTTATACTAGAAAAGTAGAATCAGAGGATTCATAGAGATTGTAATGCTCAAATATTTGAAATCAAATACTACGATTGTCGCAATATTTTTCGGTCTTGATTTTATTTTCTTGACGCAATTTATTGTCTACATGAACATTTCCCAAATTTATTCTATGCGTAAGCATATAAATTTTATTTGAATTATATCAGTAAAATAATTGAGACTATATTTTAAAATTCAAGATATATTAGTTCAAATAAATTTATTGGGCTAATATAATTGGGTTAATTATAAGCCCAATATATATGGATTAAATAAATAAACTTTAATCTATTGGGCTAGTCCATTTAGTTGGCTACAAATAATGAGCCCACTTCATTAGGCCCAATATGCCATCTTCCTAGAGGCCCAGTTTGGTGCCACGTGTCAAATGACGTGGCACGCCAAGTCAAACAGAAGAGCCAGTGAGATCATGCCACGTGTCAAAATGACAAGGCATGCCAAGTCACATTAAAGGACCAATGAAATCATGCCACATGTGCAAGTGACATGTTCTGGCCAATCAAATGCGGTTTTATCACACTTCGATTTGATTGGTCGGAAAGAGTTTGTTCTTATCATAACTCTTCCCTCCCACAACTATAAATAGGGGTCTTCATAAATTAGAAAAGAACTAGAAGTTATAACAAGAAGCAAGAGGAAACTCGTGGATCAAACGATGCGTATTTCTCTAAAAGCTACAAGCATTCAAGTGTTCTAAGGATTAAAAGATCAAGACGAATATTCAAGAACAAGCTGCAAGCCCTTAGATCGAAAGTACGTCAATATCAAGATCAAGATTCAAGCAACAACAACAACAACTACTACCTAGTAAAATCCCACAAAGTTGGGTATGGGGAGGGTAAAGCGTACGCAGACCTTACCCCTACCCGGATCGGGCAGAGAGGCTGCTTCCAATAGACCCTCGGCTCAGGAACACAGAAATAAAAACAAGAAAAGACAAGTCATTAGTTTCTGTAGCATAAAGCATGAAAAGACAGTTCATTAGTAACTACAACAGAAATCGTAGGAATAGTAACAGAAGCATAAAAACCAAAAGATAAATGACCTGTAATAACAATAATCAGTATCTAAGGCCCGGGGCTAAGATAAACAACAAGGATAGTGTGGACTCAACATAAACCACAAGCCCTCTAAGATCAACCATATCCAACCTCACCTCACCCCGGGAATGAAGTAGGGAAAGCTCAACTACCCCGTAGCTTACAACCCTGATGCTTGACCTCCAGACCTTCCTATCAAGGGCCATGTCCTCGAATCCACGGTCAAGCTTCAAGCACTTGGATTAAAATAAAATAAAATTCAAGATTAAGCTCAAAGGCTCTGTTATTTACTGTTGAAAAGAAGAATCAGCAGATTCATAGAGATTGTAACTCTCAAATATTCAAAATAAAATACTACGATTGTTACGATATTTTTCGGTCTTGATTTTATTTTTTCGACGCAATTTATTGTCTACACCATGTTTTCTGTTCCAATACTATTTTTTTAAACTAACTTTAGTATATTAATCTCCAGTGAAATCTATACATACCCATAGCCTAGCCCACTCACCTGGCTATCTCAAACAAAAGAAGAACAAAACCGATAACAATCAATCAGCTACCTTCTATATATCATAACATAAATCCCTGTACTAAGCTCCTAATTCCAGCAGCAGATCGTATATTGCATGCATAGGCCGTCTCTCTTACAACTCCATCACTTCCTCTGTATCTCTTTTGGAAGATCCTCAAGATAAGTTCAACATAGACCATCCTGAAGATACTAGCCCTCTATGATTTGTTTAATAGCTCAGTTTAGATGCAATCACTAGAACTATATTAACTCAACATGATTCTTGTCCATACCTCAATGGTAAAAGCACATCTGAAAAACAAGTGCTCCCTTGATTCATCATGTCCTTGGCATAGAGCACATCTCGAGTCCACAACTAATCGCCAACTGATCAACCTATCAATTGTCAGTAGCCTTCCATATAACTGCAGACACATGGTGAAAATGGACTTTGGTTTAGCATTATTTTGGTCAAAATGTCATTTCGGAGTCCTCTGCACAAAAGTCAAATTTCGGTCAACTTTTACCGCTTAAGCTTCTAAAACAAGAATCGTTCTTCCAAACTGATCCCAAATCATCCGAAAATCGAATTCGACCACACACGCAAGTCATAATACATGATACAAAGCTACTCGAGACCTTAAGCCGCCGAACGGGACGTTAATTCTCAAAACGATCGGTCCTGTCGTTACACTTTAACCCTAAACAACATATATACACTCGTCACCTTGTATATACGTCGTTCACACACATAATTCACGTAACAAATAGACCAACAAGTCATAATTCCCTCAAATCAAAGTTACACACGACACTTACCTCTTTGCGCAATCAACTCAACAATCAACCACGTCTTTTCCTTTCGAGCAACCCTCCAAACCAACCAAATCTAGCCAAGTATCGTTCAAACAACTCAAAATAAGCTTCAAAACCGCGAATAAAAAATGGTTCAATCTTTGGTAAAATTGCTTGGTCAGAATTCGAGATCCGGACTAAAATCCGATTACCCGTTCACTCCCGAGCTCGGTTATGTGATTTATTTAAGAATCTGACTTCAATTTGAGGTCTAAATCCCAATTTTACAAAATCCCTCAATTCTCTCCTAACCTCCTAGTTTCTACCATGAAAATCCTAGATTTGATATTAAAAATACATGAAAAGTAATGGAGAATTGATAGAAAGTGAATTAGAGTTGCTTACCAATGAATTTGGGAAAGAAAAGTTCTTCAAAAATCGTCTCTAGAGTATTTGGGGTTGAGAAATAGCGTAAAATGAGCTAAGTCCAATTTCCCCCTCTTAAACCCAGTCAGGTATCGCACTTGCGGACACTTATTCGCAAATGCGAAGTACGCATATCCGACACACTGATTGCAAATGTTATCTGTGCATCAAATGGCCAGTGGTTGCAAATGCGACTAATATCTCGATAATGCGAACTACCAACCCGTCGCGGATGCGAGCTTAGCTTCGCAAATGCGAAGCTGCCCTAACACTACACTTCATTGCAAATGTGATGCCTTTGTCGCAAAAGCGAACACAGTGAACTTCGCAAAAGCGACTTGCTCTTCACAAATGCGAAGACGCAGCCCCTAGTCCATGCTCGCAAATGCGGTCTCCTGACTGCAAAAACGAGTCTTGAAAATGCGAGATCTTCCACTGAACACCCAATTTGGAATGCACCAGAAACTCAAAATCAACCAAACTCTTCCGTAACACATCAAAAACCCACCCGAGTCTAGGCTCCAAACCAAATATGCACACAAATGTAACAACATTCTACAAACTTGCTCGCTACCTTAAATCATCTAAATAACTTCAAATAATAAGAATCGATCATCAAAACTCATGAATTTCAACTTTAAAACTCATTTTCACAAGTTTTCACATAACGCGCCAAAATGCGCTCAATTCACCTCGGACCCCAACCAAACGTGCATAGATGTCCAAAAATATTACAGAAACCTGTTGTAATCATCAAATTACGGATCCGAGGTCATTTACCACAAATGTTAACAGTGGTCGACTCAAGTCCTATTTTAGGCCAAAAACCGCATTTTTCTTCAAAATCTTATGTAAAAACTTTTCTGAAAACGACATAGACCACACACCAAATCAAGAAACATCAAATAAAGTTAATAGAGGTCTCGGAACACAGAAATAAAGGCTAGTACTCAAAACGACCTACGGGGTCGTCACAGAAACTCAACAAGTTTATACAGCCACTCTTTCAAAGCCCTCAATTAATTTTGTATTACCAGATATTGTTATAATATTGGTTTCTTTCATAATTAAATAAGAGAAATATATCTTATCTTTTAATGTGGTGTGCGTCATAGCACTATCCAGAAAATATATTTCTTCTTTATTATTCATACGGCCAAATGAAGGCTCGAAGTTTTCATATTCTTCATGAAGAAAATAAATACATCATAAGTAATATTGAAAAGTTTAAGAACAAAAGAAACTATATTTAGGAAAGTAAATACTGACAACATAAAAAGCTTTATTTAAAATATGAATTTCACAAAATAAAAGAACAATTATTCTTATAATTTTTCCCAGTAATAAATTTTTAGTTATGATGCTCAAAGAAGTCCCCACCTTCTAAATGAGTAATATCTGCAAGGCCTTTATAAATATTATCTTTATAAGCAAAGTTTGCTTCAACTTTATCATGATTATTTGTACGACACGTCTCAACATTATTTTGAAATGTCAAGTGAATCTTAACTTTATTTTTTTTCCTTTTATAGAGGCTTGATAAAATTTAATAAAATATTCAGGCGCAAAACAAATTCGTGTCCACTGATTTTTCAAACCACATCGATGGCAAATATTGTCGTTGCATATTGAAGGATTATTCTGAAAACCTTTATTGTTCTCTTGTTTATAACGACCACCACCATGGCGATTATTATTTCATCCCTTGCCATGCCCACGTATATTCATAATCGCGATAATTATTTTATCTTCTTTCAGACTTTTAATCTAGCGCTACCACATTCGTTTCGGAGATTGGAGTTGATCCAATGGGACGGTGTTGATACTCAATTTTTCGCTATATTATTTTTAAAATGCATATCTATCTTCAAAACAATGTATGAGCATCAATTAATATTTTTTCCATAATTTCTGTATTTTTTAAAGATTTTTTAATTAATTTATCCCAGTATTTTTATTATATAAACAATTGCTAATTGCATCACAAATGGTTTTATGATAATTTTATTGCTTAATTTTATCATTTATATTTATTATAAGCTTTAATTATTTCATTTTTTAGGGTTATAATTGCAATAACTTTTGCAATAATAACCCACGAGTGCATAATTACCTTATGTCATAAGAAAATGACCTTTTATATTTTTATAATATTAAGTAACTATTTTAAATCATTTTTATACATGAATAACATTTTTTATCGTTTATTAGCTATTTTATAAATTATTTATCAAATTAATTGGGAATTTAACGAATTGCCCCTTTTAATTTCGGATCTTAGCCCAAATTATTACCTCCAGCCCAATTAAATAACCCTGATCCAATACCCTGACCCAAATTTTAAACTCGCCTAACCCCTCAGATCAAATCCTAGCCGTTGATCTCAATAGATCAACGGTCCATGATCATTTTCTTTTTTTAATTACACCAAACACCCCCAAACCCTATTCACTTCTCCTAACACGCCGCCCCTGAATCCCTCTTCCTCTCTTCTCTCTCTCAAACTCTCCCTAACCCTAGCCCGCCGCCACCTGACCTCTTCAACCCCTGGGGTTTCCCATCGATCTTAGGCCCCAACCGGCCTCCTAGCTCTACTGGTTGTTCGATTTCTTTGTTGTTTGATGGAATTTCAAGGAGATTCGAACAAGACTCTGTCCAAACCTTTCCTTTTCTCGATGAACCTGCATGTGTTCATCTCGATGTTTGTGAGTACTGTTATCTTCATGTTTATGGCTTAAACCTCTGGTTTCAAACCGGATTTTTTCTCACCTCTGTCATTTTTTAAACCCTAGTCACTTTCTACTCGAGTCTGTTCAGATATCTATAGATCTGATATGATTTTGAGTCTATATGATATTTCTCTTTAAAAATCTTACGTTTTTCTTATTATTAACCGATTTTAGCTTTTCTCTAAAGCTAGGGTTTCATCTTTAAGTTTCTGCAAAAAGTTCTGAAATTTTTAAGTGTTTTAACTCTGATTCTCTTTACTTGTTCGACTAATTTTCATGTTTATGTTCTAATCCCTTTGGTTTCTAATTACTTCACTGTTTGTTCTGATATTTGCCCGTTATTCTTTGTCCTGTCAATTAACAGTGATTAACTGATTTTATCCGCCTAATTAGGGTTCGAAATTATATTTTCTGTTGAGATTGGTATTTCTCTATGATTTTTACTTATTTTCCTTATCTGCGACTCTTAATTGATACTACTTGCCTTAATTATGTTACTAGCATGATTTTTGGTTTCTGATTGTTTTGACCGGCCCATAAATGGTCTTTGATTTATTTGTTTACCCTTTTAAACTTCAAACTGGGCTGTTAATTGATTCTCCCTAATCTGGGTGATATTTCCCGGATTTTGTTACCTCAATTGGTTGGGTTTAGACCTAATTAACGGTTAATTTATTTGCATACCTTATTTGCGAACTCTTAACTTTCCTTGCCTTATTTGTTTTACCTTGCTGAATGCTATATAAACCTCCATATGCTGATTCTTTAAGACACGAACACACACGGAAAGAATACAAAAAAACACCTACACACACATAACTCTTACTCCTACTCACACACTCACAACTGTAGTCCTTTCTGCTGTACTGTCTAGCCGGCTGAACGCCAAGGCTAGACTCTGGGATTCTACTTGCCTTCACCTTCCTGTTTGCTACCTCTTAACTGGTATGTCTCCACTTCTGTTATCATTCTACATACTATGTAGTTATACCTCAACATGCTTCTGTTTTCCCTATGTTTCTATTTATTGCTCTTAACCAGCATGACTTAATTCCTGTTAACTTGTCCTATCCTATATGTTAGTATGGTTA
Organism: Nicotiana undulata; assembly: GCA_005239495.1. Classification (NCBI taxonomy): domain Eukaryota; kingdom Viridiplantae; phylum Streptophyta; class Magnoliopsida; order Solanales; family Solanaceae; genus Nicotiana; species Nicotiana undulata. Next base: position 14,525 of record ML243096.1, read on the forward strand.
GTAAACTTCAGTATGTTTCTGTTTAGTCCATGACATTTGTTTACTTGTTCCTGAAAATAACATATTTAATTCCTACTACCCGCCCTGCTCTGTATTGTTGTCTGGTAGTCATTTTTACTTCATCATGTTGTTCTCTGCTTAATACCTATCTATATGATTCCACCTAGTAATAGTTAATAAACTAAGCCAACGTATACAATGAAAAACTTTGTTTGATTCAGTTGTATGCTCTGTGCAGAACCTGTTTAACCCCATCTGTAATTCAGGTGTCCTTGCCCTTGTTATGATTGTTTAACTACTAGAATTCATGTCTGAACTCAATCTACTAAATGTGGTTCTGTTCTGTCTGTAGTTTTGTAATCGTGAAATCTATTTCTATTCACTTTTGAGAATAAATTGTCTTTTCACAAAACTACCCCCTTACCCTTATGTATTATTTTTAACTTTTACTCTTAGCTATTTAGGGTCCTACCACCCCCAGTGTGAGCACTGCCTAGGGTCCATGAGACTCCTCCGAACTTTGACACATTGGAGTTGGACTTCCAAACTTGTTTACAAAATTGTTTTCTTTGAAGGGTTCTGGTGTGAGTATTGCCCGGGGTCCCTAAGGCCCTTGGGAACTTTGACTCACCAGAAGCCCAATTGTGTTATGGAATGGACTGCTGGTGTACATCAGACTTGCTTGAAGGCCTGGGTTCCAGGTTGACATTGGGCCTGCCAAGGCTCCCTATAGTATAATGATTTCTATTATGTAATTCATTTGTATTGGTTTGTAATAATAATTCTTGTAAAAACAGATATGGGGTATTAGTAAAAGGTGGGGAGGAATTTTATATATCTTTTATCAAATCCGGGTAGATATCATGCTTGTAGGTCATTGTGATTCTTTATGTGCATATTGTTAGAAACCATGCTCATAGGATCTTATCTCACTAGTTGTAATCCTGAATTTTCATACTTTGCATCCTAGAAATCCTGTTATAGGTCGTTTATCAACTCTGCATCAAAATCCATGTTTATGCATATTTTCAAATCTCAATGTGCATTAGAATCATGCATATAGGATCTTCTTTGGGAATTATCAAACTTGTATAACATCCTGTTAACGTCTCTGCTCACTTAGATATCATGTCCATAAGAAATCGTATTTGAAATCAGTATAAACACTTAGATATCATGTTCATAAGAAATCATATTTGAAATCAGTATCAACACATAAATATCATGCCTATAGAGAATGTGTTAAATCGGTTTCAACATTTAGACATCATGCCTATAAGAAATAAATGTAAAAATTAATTTCTGCATTTAGATATCATGTCTATAGGAATAACACTTATAACCAGTTTCAGCACTTAGAAAGCATGCCTATAGGATCTAAAGGATAAAATCTTCCTGTGAAAAAAACAGCACTCCCTCCGGTCCAAAATAAGTGATTTTTTTGATATTATCACACAGATTAAAAACTTCACCTTTTAACATTAATTAACAATGAAATTGACCATATTAACCATTACTATCTCACATAAACACTTCTAACACATACTCCAACACTATTTACTCCAAGAGCAATGTAGGAAAAAAATAATTAATTCATTCTTGAAATCTGAAAAAATTACTTATTTTGGACTACAAAAAAAGGCCAAAAAATTACTTATTCTGGACCGGAGGGAGTAATTGGTTAACAACTTAGATACCATGCCTGTAGGATTCTACCCGGTTATCATTTAGGCAAGCCTGTAGGATAATTAAAAATCCTGGGTTTAAAACTGTGACTTTTTGCTGCGTGAAACATGCCCAGATTCAGAGTAAGTAACAAAAATCAGTAGGCAAACTGATAGGTATTCTCTGCCTCACTTAATAAAACGGTTATATATTCTGTTTATGCTCATCTAGATATCCTACCTATAGGATCCTAAATCATTTAAAAAACTGCTTGTTTGAATAGCGTGCATTTGTTTGTCTATTTGTGGAGGTTAACATGAGCCCCCTTAATTGCTCCTAAACACCTCCAGGGCCATAGGTAAGGAACGGGTAGAGCACGCATAAGGTACGTATTGGATCTTATTAGAAGGCTTAGGTAATAATTGAAAAGGAGAGGGTAACTGAGTAATAAAGGAGATGATGACCTATGCGCTAATGCTACGCGTAACACCTCAATTTGGGGAAGGTTACCGAGTATTGCATAGAAGTGATCCTATAGGCTAAAATCTAGGACCCCTTTTAATTCCTGTTGCAAGGCAATTGAGTTTGGCCGAGACCCACCGTTGTGGACCTCGAAGGTACCTAACACCTTTCCCTCGAAGGTGGCGACTCTTTAAATTCCATACCCCATCCCAAAAAGAAATGAGTTATCCCAAAATGTCGAAATTCGGACTCCGCGAGGAAAAAAAAGGGCGCAACAGACGGGCTTCAAGATTGTTTATTAAAAGGGCATTATGTTGTTAAACCACTAAAAGGCATAAACTTGACTCCGAATATTTTTTTGAACACCCTTTTCACGGTATTGTTCTTGTAACACTATATTTGAAGCGTGAAAAAAGTCTTTTCCAGCATGTCCTCATCATTCATAAGTTCCACACATAATTTTAGTTTGGAAGTTATTCTTTGTACAGTAATTACGATCTTATAATCTCGTAGCCGTAAATGTATCTGCAAACTTTTGGCGATATGATAACGAAAGAAATCATGACTTTCACTTTATCCTGACTTGATACTTCATTTACTACTTAAATAGTGTCACCAACACCTTTAGCATCAAGGTAAATTTTTCAACATCAAGTACCCATTGGAAACTAATTATTCCCAAAGATGTTACCCATGGAAACTAATTATTCCCAAAGATGTCAGTGCCACAAATTAAAGCTTTAATAAATTCGACATAATAAATTTTTTTAAAGAAGAATGTAAAACCAGGATGATGCAGCTAACCTCAATTAGTTAGAGACTCATGCTAATAACATATTATGAACCGTGACTAAAATAGAAATAAATTATAATAAAGACAAGATATATAAGAGGAGAATGTAGATGTTTTCTTATTCAAGTGTGTTTCTTGTATGAACTATGTATGATAAAGAATATCTTTTTATAGGATATAGGATACATGAAAGATTACAAAAATACACCCAAGATTACAAATATTAAGTGATGAATTAACTAGATACATAAATCTCAAATGGTTCATGAAATAGAGGTGTCTAAGAGTATTCAATGAACATCCACTTTAACATATTCCTAACAAATATATGTTTTTGTCTTCATGATATTCATTTTTAGAGTTTGCATATTCAGCTGTAACTTAAAGACGTCGCAAACCAGCGATAAATCGACATTCACTTTAACAATTTGAAATAATTCAAAACAGCTTTACAATGAAGGATATTTATTCAGTCATTTGCTCGTAATGCGGAAAACCCTCGACACATTTTTTTAATGGTTTGGTAAACAAAAGCTTACTATGAAACTATAAATTTTGAATCAAAATTGTAAGACCCGTTAAATTTAACACCTAATATCTTTCAAATACGGTTTAGGTCTTAGCTTGGATAATTATTAAAAGGAAGAAAACTCATTGTAATTGAAACAAATGAATCTACATCTTATTCGTTCTCAAACCCAAAAGAATTGTAAAAGGGATAAGAACGTTTTGTTGTAAAAAAAATAGTAATACAACGATAGCAACATTTTGAGCCTTGTATTTTGAATATAGTCACAAAAGATAACCAATTTCACATGACAAGGTACTGGTAATTTGAATTTCCATAACAAATTAACAATAGCTGAAAAGTGACTATTTATTAATTTTATCCGAGACTAAAATTAAGTCAGTTAGAGGGACAAGTAATTTCTGTAATCCACATTACACCAACTCCACTAATTATAATCTCACGCAGATCTACTTAATAAGAAAATACAAAAAGATACCTGTTTAAAAACGTGATATGCCTGTTTAAAAATATGTCACTCAAAGATACAAGTCGATCTAGTTGATTCCTTAAATTTCTTACAATTATTAGTATATTACTCTAACTCAGATATTGCAATTTAAAGAAAATAGGTTGAGAGCTATGAATTTTTGCTGAAATTTTGAGATCAAAAGTGATCCAGAAAATACAAAAGTAAAGCAGTAGATATCGTAGCCCTAAGGATGAATTGCCCTATACTTAGGAGGAGTGCACCTCCACAGACTTCTTAGCCACCACGTGCTCCACCAGGTCCTCAGGCTATAATTTCAGCACCAGTTGCCGCGCCACCTGCTCGGCCAGCTTGAGTTGTAGGTCGGGGAGGTCGAGGTCGCCCTAGATGGGGAGGCCAGGCCAGGTATTATGCTCTTCCGGCTCGTACAGAGGCAGTTGCTTCCGACTCTGTCATTACAGGTATTGTTTCAGTCTTTCATAGAGATGCGTCAGAATTATTTGACCTAGGCTCTACGTATTCCTATGTGTCCTCTTATTTTGCCTCACATTTGGGCGTGTCTCGGGATTCTTTGAGTTCCCCTGTTTATGTGTCTACTCCTGTGACCAGACATTTTACGAGCATGGTCAAGGGGATGCCTTTTACCCTTGACCACTTGGTCAGAATGTATAGCCCTCGACTCTTCCGTGGTGGCTTGATTAAGCTCCAACGCCGGGTCTCGAGGGCCTTTTTTGCTTGTATTGCGAGTTTAGGGACATGGGGTGGATGAGCCGCTTTGTCCGAGTTAGGATCTCGGATCTGATTCCAGTGGAGAAGATGTCGTCCCCTGAAAAGTGGAACATGAAACGTAAGTGGATACGTTAATCAAGTGTTTTCTTTTCCTTTTGACTCAATTTCTCCATGAACTGACTCCCTCCACTGGTGCAGCTGTTGCGATGTACCCTAGTGCGGTTAAGGATCGTTCAGGCTGGGTTAGCCATCTATATTCGACTTGCCCATATGTTAAGCGCGTATGGCGCGATCTATCTGGGGCTCGATGGGAAGCTAAGAACCACAGTGAGTCCTTACTCTCGCTGTAATTGAATCCTTTTAGAAGAAATATCACCGATTACACCCTCATTCCATGTGTTTATATTTTGTGTTTGTGCATGTCTGGGAGAGGCCTCCTTGATGAGGGAGGCACCGCCTGAGGAAGCGGATACCCTGAAACCTGACAAAGAGAAGAAGAAAATAAGTAAATCATCGGCTGAGCCTTCGAAATCAAAGAAGGCCAAAGTGTAAGAACCTAAGGTCGATTAAACGGCCTTAACTCCTGAGGTATCTGAGAGTCCTCGAGATGGAGGTGAGGAGACAACTGATTCGTCGATAGTGCCCGTGGGAGGAGAAAACCTGGCCATCCCACATCTTGCTGAGCCAATGGCTGTCAAGCCGGAGGCTTCTAAATCCGAGTTTGATGTTGTTGTTTCCCCGCCTCAAGCCGAGGAGGCCGTCGAGGATGTATCGGGTAATGTCCCTGAGCCGGTTGATGGCCAAAATATTCCCCGAGCTGGGGTGCACTCGGTAGGTGGGCCGGAGGAGCCTAGTTCTGAAGTTCTTCAGAGGCAAGAGAAGGCCCCGATCGATCCATTCAGGGTTATTGAAGTGAGCGATTCCCCTCCGGGACCGGCTTTACCTTCGGGGGAGTTGCAGGATGCCCAAAATAGAGAACCCTCTGATGCAGGGGCGTCTGCCAGAGACAAAGATGTGTTTGAAGGGCTATTTACTGTAGCCGAGGAAAACCCCGAGTTCAACGCCTCATTTATTTTCAGTGAGATCGATAGGCTCTGTGAACAGATAATTGTTTTGTAAATTCTGCCCGGTGCCCTGATCTTCGTCTTTCTAACTTTATTTCTTCCACGCTTCCAGGCTAAGGTGATTTATAATTAGACATTTACCAAGTTTCAAGCCGAGTTGACCCACTACGAGGGTGAGTGCAAGAAGCTCACCTCGGAAGCTGATGAGCTTAGAGCTCTTTTTACTAGGAAGGAGGAGGAACTCCGTGGCCTTCACGCTTGTTTGGAGGCGGCGTACCGAGAGAATACTCAGCTTGCTGAGCAGGTAATATAGTTTCTATTTGTTCTTGTCTGCATGCTTACCCGACTTCAGTGTTTTAACACCTTCGGGTTGATCTTTGCAGGTTGAGAAGAAAGGTGTCCTAATGAAGGAGGAGCTCCGAGACAGAGACATTGAAATACTCGAACTCAAACGACACGTGAGTGAGGTAGCCTCCGAGAGAGATACCCTCCAGGGGAAGGTGGTCTCAGCTGAACATAAACTTCATGATGTGAGGGCGGAGAGTAATAAACATAAATATCTTCATACTGAATCGGTTGCTGTGCTATCTCCCGCCAGGGCTGAAGCCGAAGCGCTCGTATCCTCATACAAAGAGGATGTTGGTGTTGCAAATGTTCAGGCCAAGAAGGTGTTCGAGGAGGCCGAGCTGCAAGTAACCCGAGCCATGGAGCATGCCCAGTTAAAGCCTCGGAGGCAAACTCTCGAGGACATACATGCAGGTGGCATCGATCTATCTATTGAGATCGAAAGGGTGAAGACCCTATAAGAGGAGGCTGCAACCTTGCTTACTTCTGAAGGTGAATCGAGCAGTGGCTCGGAAGATGATGACGGGCGAAGTCCCCGAGGGGGAAGAGACCGTTGAAGACCCGGGGGCCGAAGCCAGAGCTGTTGAAGGCATAACCTCCGAGGGAGCCGTAGAAGGCACAACCTTGGTGACAGATTAGGGTTATATTTTTTCTCTCCTTCCTAAAGGCTTTAGACACAATCCTTGTAATTACACCCCTTTGATCTTTTGATATATATAAGAAGCCTTTCGTTTTTTCATCATTTCTCATTTTTATTTTGCTTTTTGGGATGGATCATGATTCTTGTTGACAATTGGTCCGAAATTTGGACCTAAAAATAAACCCTTGGGTTTTTGACTTTGATCAGAAATTTGTAATGGTCAAAAGTTGACTGTTTGGGGCTTAGTCCCCGAATAAAGTTTTGACTTGGGTTCTTCGATTAAAATCGATCCTGAAGTTGCTTGATCCGACCCTTAGGCTCTTACGCTTCGACCCCCAAGCCTTTTTAGATCGGCCCTGAGGCTTGTAGGCTGGCCCGTAGGCTCTTACGCACTTGCCCTGAGGCATTTTTAGGCTAGCCCGTAGGTTCTTACGTATTGGCCCTTAGGCGCTTTTTAGTTAACCGTTTAAGGCTTAGTCCTCGAGTCGAGTTTTGACTCGAGCTCCTCGACCCTTAGGTTTTTGGATTAGCCCTGAGGCCCTTTTAAGCTGGCGCTTAGACTCTTATGCGTGGGGTCCGTACGACCTCTAATCGGCCTTGAGGCTCTTTTAAGCTGGCGCTTAGGCTCTTACGCGTTGGGTCGGTATGACCTCTAGTATGGCTATATTTTACCCTCATTAAAGACTTTTTTGAAGTTTTGTGTTCGTCCGACTCTTCGACGGCTCAATAAGAACCTCGATTATGAGCCGTTATGTGACGATAAATGAGCGCCTCAGGAGGTTTCACTCGATGGATGAATTTTCGAAGCCTTTTTGTTGTTGGAGCTCATATTGTCGAAGCTCTTTTGCTTATGCCGAGGGTATCTTGATTAACCGGTTCTTTTCGAAGTATTCGTGATTTTATGGCGACGGTCGGGCATCCCTGAGTCACGTTAATTTGGCCGGAGCCTTTTGACCATAGTCATTGTGATTGGCTATAGCCTTTTAGTCCCCGAACAAGGTAATCTCGACGTCAATATCGAGGGTATGACTTTTTAGGGGTCTTACAAGTTCGAATATATAACCTTGACTTTAATATCGGGATTATGCCTTTTTTAAGGTCTAACAAATTGGATATGCCTCACTTGAGGTCTTACAGATTTGGTCATGCCTTACTTGAGGTCTTACAGTTTTGATATTGCCTCATGGAGGCCTTTATGAGCTCGAGGTCGCCTTATGGTTTATAAGCTTGAAGTTTCCTTACGGAGGTTTTTCATTGTTGATAATGCCTCATGGAGGTCTTACATTGTTGGTAATGCCTCATGGAGGTCTTTTGGGCTTGAAGTTTCCGACCCTGAGGTCTTATGACGTCGAGTTTGGGTAGCTTCGATGGGGTGACAATCGATGACAGTCCCTGAGACATCGAAAGTTTTTGGCTCTAAGGATGTTCCTTGTAAATTTTATGATGCCTTATTGAGGGCTTGTGAGCTTCATGTTTCCGGCCTTGAAGCCTTACGGCTTCGAGTTTTTGGTGAAATTTCCTGAGTGTTCGGTAGATTTCTGGCCCTGGGGCCGTCTCTTGTGAAAATAGCAAACGTTTTTTAAAACGCAAAGCTTTTGGGGGTAAAAGATACTCCTCTGATTACTTGATACAAGTATACATAGTTTTCGTCGTCGAGGGTTCGATTATTCTATGCGGACACGGTTTATTTGACCGTTTGGACCGATACATCATTTTCCCATCGAGACCCTCTTTGGCTTATTTCGATTTCTCCAATGAAGAGATCTCCCGGGGGGATGCCCCTCAGTATTCGAGATTGATTGAAGAGCAACCTTGAATACTTGTTGAGTCTTCCTTAGGTAGCATATAGATGTTGCCTCATTTAAAACCTTGCCGGTAAAACCCTTTTTGGGATAAAATCCGATCGAAGGAAAAGAGTGCAACACATACTTTAAAACCCAAGTTCTTTGAGTCGGTGGATGTATTGGTGTCTTCCATCAGACACCTGTAAAAATTTAGTGTGGAGCACAAAAATGAAAAAGGGGGAGGTTTTACCTTAGCAGTAATAACGTTTGAGCATTGATATGTTCCAAATGCTTGGAAGTTGTTCGCCTTTCGTGGTGCCGAGTTTGTAAGACTGATGGGTTAGTCTTTTGTTTTGATGATCTAACAAATTTTCTGTAAAGAACCAGATAAAGGACCTGATGCATGTCCAGTATAATAATTCAGCATGAACTCAAAGAAATCTGGGCAGTGTACTCTTGGATTCACAAGAAACAATTTAGGTACTTGATCCCTTGACATTCTCCTGACAGAAGCACAAGTCAAATTTACAGCTGGAAAGCAGTGGCAGAGAGTGACTGCCTGCAACTGTGCACGCTACAGTGCAGAAACAGTGCAACAGTAACTTCGTATTGGAGGTAATGTGTACCAACTAAGAATAGACATCATTCTTGGGATGTCTTTGAAGTATAATATCTTGGTGCAAGACAAACAAGATATTCACTTGAGAATTTACTAACATTCTCTCAAGCATTGAAGATCTGAGCTTGCATTGAAGTCTCAAATGTGTCAACAACAAGAAGACAACTCCACTACGGACCAGTTCCATTACGAGTCTATATGTGTCCTTAGTTGAGTTGTAATCTTGTGTTTTGTTCTCTATTGTATCTCCTATATTGCTTTCTTAGAAACCTTGTTTTAGGAAACTCAAAATGATAAACCATACAAGTTTGTGTTGTGACTAGAGTTAGTCATAAGTTAAAGTCTTTGTAACTAGTGAGTAACAAAGTGGCTTGTAATAAGTGTATTACAAGTTAGTGTGTTTGAAGCCTTTGTAGTCGAGTCATTACAAAGTGGCTTGTAATAGTTGAGTTACAAGTTAGTGAAGTTGTAATCCTACCAGTGTAGGTCGTGGTTTTTGTCCCCTTGAGTTGGGATTTTTCCATGTAGAAATCCTGTGCCTCTTTTACATACTGTCTCTATAGATAACTCTGAGGGAACTGGTAAAGGACCAGGTCTCTTTACTGTTGGTGGACTCATATAAACAATCAATTGGTATTAGAGCAGGTTCTTTCTAAAAGGCTAACACCTAGAAAGGATCTCAAATGGCTGCTCCACCTAACTTTGAAGAAGGACAATTAACCTACAGACCTCCTAGATTCAATGATCAGTACTACGGATAGTGGAAGACTCGTATGCATGACTTTATAATGGCGGAAGATTCCGAGCTGTGGGATGTCATTTGTGACGGTCCACATGTTCCCATGAAGAAGGTTGGAGAAGCTGGTATAATGGTGCCCAAGACCAGAAAGGAATACAACGACATTGACAGAAAAGTTGTTGAGAAGAAATTTCATGCCAAGAAAATCTTGGTATGTGGTATAGGACCTGATGAGCAAAATAGAATCTCAGCTTGCCAATCAGCCAAGGAGATATGGGAAGCTCTGCAAACGACACACGAAGGAACCACTCAGGTTAAGCAGTCCAAGATTGACATGCTCACCACTGAGTTTGAGCTGTTTCGAATGAATGATGATGAGTCTATACAAGACATGCACACTAGATTCACATCCATCATAAATGAGCTTCACTCATTAGAAAAAAAAATCCCTAGAAACAAGCTGGTACAGAAAGTTCTCAGTGTATTACCTGGTTCTTGGGAGATTAAGGTGAACACTATCACTGAAGCCAAAGATCTACAAACTCTAACCATGGACGAGCTGATTGGAAATCTGAAGACATACGAGATGATGAAGAAGAAGAAAGACAGTGAAAGAAGAGAACCAAAGAAGGAGAAGAACCCGGTGCTCAAGGCTGAAAACAACGACTCAAGTGAAGAAGATATTGACATGGCCTATCTTACTAAGAGATTTCAAAAGATGGCTCAAAGAAATGGTGGCATACCAAGGAGAGGCAGTTCAAGTAAACCAAGGAACTATGATCTTTGCCACAAGTATGGAAAGCCAGGACACTTCATCAAAGACTGCCCACTTCTGAAGTAGGAGCCTTACAAGCACAACTCTGACAAGACAACAAAAAGGAACTCGGTTCCTGACAAACGATTCAGCCGAAAAAGTGCAGCTGACAATGTTGTGAAGCAAGCTCTTGCTGCATGGGGAGATTCCTCCAGTGAATCAGAATAGGAACCAGATGCAGGAAACAACTCCATGATGGCGGTAGAGAACGAAGCAAGGGAATATGATTTCCTGTTTGCTCTAATGGCTCAATATGATGATGATGAAGAGGATGACAATGATGAGGTAAATTTTAGGGATGTTAAGAGAAATCTGAAGTCCTGTTCTTTTAAGAAATTAATGTCATTAGCAAATGTTCTTATTGATGCTTACTACAGTTTAGTTGGTGATACGGATGCATTGACCATAGAGCTAGGAGAAGCTGAGCAATCTAGAGATGATCTAGTTGTCTGTGTGGTTTATTTGAAAGAGACCATAAGTAACCTTGAAAAAGAAAAAAAATCCCTAACTGGTAAAATAAATAGTGTAGAAAATGAAAGAGATGACTTGATGGTGTTGGTTGTGGACTTAAAGGAAACCATAAGCAACCTTGAGAAAGAAAAGAGAGTGTTAGATGAAAAGACTATTAGTGCAGAAAATGAGAGAGATGACATGATAGTAGTGGTGGTGGACCTGAAGGAAACAATGGAGAACCTGAGCAAAGAAAAGAACACTCTAGCTGAAAAAATTAATGTTGTTGAACAAGAAAGAGATGACCTTTTGGTGGTAATCACAGACCTATAGGAAACAATTGAGGGACTCAAATCAGAACATAGGCTTGTGAGTATAGAGAAAAGGAAAGAAGTAGCTAGTGAGACACACATCAACCTTGAAAAGGAATTAAATGATGTGAGAACCAGTTTATGTGGTGAACTTGAGAAAAATAGGCAACTTCAAGCTGAATTAGTAAAACTAAAATTTGATCTTGAGAAATCACTTAAATGGACCTGGTCCACAGATGTTGTAACTACCATGTACTTTAATAACTATGGAAACAGGTAGGGGATTGGGTTCCAAAAGGAGAAAATTCCTTACAACCCTCACAACAAGTATGTCACTGTTCCAGACAACTGGCTTTGTACCCACTGTGGGAACAATGGGCACTTCAAAGAAAACTGCCCTGCCAGAGTTCAATCTGTTCAGAAAAACAAAGTGTTTACTGAAAAAGTGACTACTAAAAGGGGACTAGGTACCACTAAGAAAAGTTGATTCTTGCCTGCATGGACTAGAAGAGCTCTTATCCACCCCTTTCCTCATTACAAGGGACCGAAACTTGTTTGGGTTCCTAAATCTAACCCTTGATTTATATGTGCAGGGACAAGTAAGAGGACCAGGACTACAATGGATCCCAAACAGGGGATGCTCAAAGCACACGACTGGGAACACCATGGATTTTCTCTCACTGAAAGCCCTGCAAGGAGGGGATGTATCCTTTGACAATGGAAAAAAGGGATACATGCTCGGTGTTGGAAGGGTTGGAAGGTCTCTTGTACACTAAATTGAGAATGTATACTATGTAAATGGGTTGAAGTACAGTCTCTTAAGTGTCTCCCAAATTTGTGATAAAGGGAACAAAGTAGAGTTCTTGTCTAAAGTGTGCACAGTTACTAGTCTAGTAACTGGTGAAGTGGGTTTAATAGCCAAAAGGCACAAGAACATCTATGTGGCTGACTTTGCATCTTTGGAAGCCAGTGATATGAGTTGCTTAAAGGCAGTTGATGATGATGCAAAATTATGGCACAGAAGATTGGGGCATGCAAGCTTCTCACTCTTGAACAAGTTGATATAGAAGAACCTGGTTCGTGGTCTACCCAATTCAAAGTTCAAGGAACACAGAGTATGTGATGCATGCGCCAGAGGAAAACATGTGAAATCATACTTCAAGCCAAAGAAGGATGTTAGCACATCAAAACCTCTCCAACTCCTTCACATGGATCTATGTGGTCCTATGAGAATACCAAGCAGAGGTGGAAAGAAGTATATCTTTGTGATTGTGGGCGACTATTCAAGATTCACTTGGACACTGTTTCTTAGAGCAAAAGATGAGACTTTTGAGGTATTTGTGGCCTTTGTCAAGAAAATCCAAGTGAAGATGGAATTGAAGGTAGCGTGCACCAGATCTGACCATGGGACAGAATTCGATAATGCCAAATTTGATGAATTTTGCAATGAAAATGGGATCACTCATAATTTCTCAGCTCCAAGGACACCTCAGAAAAATGGTGTGGTGGAAAGGAAGAACAGAACTCAAGAATACATGGCACGGACAATGCTCATTGATAGTGGAATTGCCAAAAATTTCTTGGCCGAAGCAATTAACACTGCGTGCTATTTGGTGAACAGGTGCATGATCAGGTCCTTCTTAATCAAAACCCCCTATGAGCTGCTCAATGGAAGAAAGACAAAAATAACTCATCTGAGAACCTTTGGATGCAAATGTTATGTTCTGAACAACGGGAGGACCAACTTGGAAAATTTGATGCAAAAAGTGATGAAGGAATTTTTCTGGGAACTCTTCTCAAAGCAAAGCCTACAAAGTATACAAAAAAAGGACACAATGTGTGGAAGAAAGTGTTCATGTGATATTCAATAAGACACCTTCTTCAAACAAAGAAGGAGACAGTGATGATTAAGACAACGAACCGCTTTTGGTTCCTGGAGAAATATCTGATGTTTAAAATGGCAAAGATGACATGATGAGTCAGGTAAAGGAAGCAAGTGAAGACAATTCAACTTCCTAATCAACTTCACAAGAGGAACCTAGTACCCCAATTACGACCACTGAAGCTGAAGAGAGAATTGGAGATGCAGTGCAAGGCACTCCATAGGTAGCTGAACGAGGAAGCATGGAGACCCATCTGACTTACATAGTTCCTCCACCAATCAAATTAAAGTCCCAAATTAGAAACACAAAATCTATCATCCGCTTGATAATATAATCACCCCCTTGATTTTGGAGTCCAAACTCGATCCAAAACCAGAAACTCCCTAGCCTTTTTAGCCTTTTTAACTCAAATAGAACCCAAAAATATCAAGGAAGCCTTAAAGGATGTAGACTGGATCATTGCTATGCAAGAGGAGCTGCATCAGTTTGAGAGAAACAAGGTATGAATCCTGGTACCTAGACCCTCTGACAGAACCATCATAGGAACCAGGTGGGTGTTCAGAAATAAACTGGATGAAAATGGAAATACCACAAGGAACAAAGTAAGGCTTGTTGTTCAAGGTTACAATCAAGAGAAAGGGATTGACTATGATGAGACGTTTGCCCCAGTGGCTCGCATGGAAGCCATCAGGATCCTCATTGCCTTTGCATCACGTATGGAGTTCATCTTGTTCCAAATGGATGTGAAGAGTGCCTTTTTGAATGGTTTTCTTAAGGAAGAAGTTTATGTTAAGCAACCTCCGGGATTTGAAAGTCATGTGCATCCTGAACATGTATTCAAATTAGATAAGGCCCTATACGGATTGAAGCAGGCCCCAAGAGCTTGGTATGAGAGACTATCAAAGTTTCTTTTGGACAATGGGTTTACTCGAGGGAAGATTGACAACACACTGTTTCTGAAGAAACGGGGGAGGAACCTGATCATTGTTCAGTTTTATGTGGATGCCATCATATTTGGGGCTACAATAGATTCACTATGAAAAGAATTTGCCAAACTCATGGGAAGTGAGTTCGAAATGAGTATGATGGGGGACCTGAACTTCTTTATGGGTCTTCAAGTGAAACAATTCACAAAGGGAACATGCATCAATCGGCAGAAATACATCAAAGAACTGCTGAAAAGGTTTGACATGGAGGAATCAAAGGTGATCAACACTCCTATTGCAGTTGCAACCAAGCTTGACATGGATGATTCTAGACCACCTATGAATCAAACAATGTATAGGGGGATTATTAGATCTCTAATCTACCTCACTGTGAGCAGACCAGACATAATTCAGCGTGGGGTTGTGTGCAAGATTTTAGTCAAATCCTAAAGAGTCACATATGAAGGCAGCCAAAAAAATTCTAAGATATCTTAAGGGCACACAGGACCTGGTCCTGTACTATCCTTCAGGTGATAATTTTAACCTTTTTGGTTATGTTGACGCTGATTATGCAGGTTATCTGATGGACAGGAAAAACACTTCTGGAATGTCTCATTTCCTTGGATCATGCCTAATATTATGGGGTACAATGAAGCAAAACTCAGTGGCTCTCTCAACAACTGAAGCAGAATATGTCGCATCTGCATCTTGTTGTGCTCAGCTATTGTGGATCAAGAAACAATTGGAAGACTTTGAGGTATACATTGATTGTGTGCCACTTTTGTGTGATAAAATCAGTGCCCTTAACATGGCAAAGAATCCGGTTCAGCACAAAAAAACCAAATACATTGATGTGAGACATCATTTTCTCAGAGATAATGTTGAAAAAGGGCATATCTGCATGAAATTTTGCTGCACTGAAGATCAAATTGCAGACATTTTCACCAAAGCTCTAAGCAGGGAACACTTTGAGAGAAAAATGATGGCACTGGGGTTAATGAAACCTAACTGAGAACCTGGTTCTCTTTCCTTGGCTATGAGAGTCACACTCAGGTACAGTCAGCTAAAGCGTTTTCTAACCAAGCCTAACTCACATGTATACCGTTGTAGGTAGACACGCATGGTGATTACAGGAGTTAAAGGTACGGCATTGTACTGCAAAAGGAAGCTGAAAAACATTTTCAAAAGTAGGTCGGGAACCTGGTTCCTGTACCACAGGTTAGTAGTTGTGTTTTTTTCTTATGCTGCTCTCAAAAGACAACTAAATAAATGCAATCACCACATCATCCGACTTTTCAAAGTCTGTGTCTATCACGTCCCATCTCTCAAATCATTTCACCTCCTCTGCACGTTTCATCTTCCAAAAACCTACCAACATTTTTGAATTTCTTCAAAACTCGTTCCTCTTCCCCCCTCTTTATTGCTCTTCCTTTTATAAAACCCTCTCACGTGCAACCGCTCAGAACCATCATCTCTCATTACCTCTTTGCAAATCCTAACTCCCGCTGAACTCCTTGTGTCTATCACTCTACAATGGCCGACGAACACTCATCTCCATCTCCTATCATTAACACCACTAGAAAATCAGTCCTCTACCAACCAAAATGTCGCCGTCCCCACACTAGTTTCTTCTTCACCATCTATCATTATTTCTCCCTCTTCAAACCCTGCTAATACTCCTTCTTCTGTCCAAACCAAAGAACCCCTGGAAAGTGACACTCCTCAGGCGTCAGAGGTCTTTGAGGAAGACCCTGATAAATATCTGAACTTCTACGTCCTTGACTCTGTGGCTCCCATAGAGTCACCAGAAAAAGAAGCGGCCAAAAATAGCATGGCCATTGCCGCCGAGAGTCTTACCTCTCAAGGGGACTCCCCTCTTCCCGAGCCTCAGGGGGAAGAAACTCCATTCTTAGTAGATGAGGGAACCATGGTTTTGTTCTAGTCTCCTGCTCATGACACTGTAAAAGCCAAACTGATGTTTTAGACGTCAATACCACACAAGAGGGGGGGGGGGGGGTTTTGTGTGGGGTTTTNGGGGGGGATTTGTGTGGTGTCTATTTTTTCGAGTGCTGTCTTAGTAGAACCTGGTTCTTCTTGGTGTTCCAACCTCTACTGTTGAGGAATAATAAATGCAATAAAGTAAAAACACAGAGATCTTTACGTGGAGAACACCTGGCTCAAAAGGTGAAAAAACCACGAGCTACTCCTCAGTAGGATTTGCTCAAACTCTTCACTAAAACTCTGAGCCAAATAAGACTTACAAAATAAACTTTTTTGTAATCCTAGGACTAACTCTAATCCATTCGTAGTAACTAGCCTCTAGCTAATTTCTACAAGCTTCAAGCTAACTCTAACTTGAACAATGTGTACCTATTACAACTGCTTCTATGAAAGTCGGAAAGATACAATATTAAAACACCTACTACAACCAACTAGACTCAATGACAAATAGATGGAACTGGTTCTTCTAGCTGGTCTGTAGCCTTTGTATCGCACAATAATTCTGCTTGCAAAATCTCTGGGAATTTTGCTTTCAGATCTTGATTCACTTCTGTACTTGTGCGTTCTTGAAATTCAAGCAGGAATACTTCAATTATTTATAGAGTCAGTCGTTGAGTTTGTCGTTCAGTTCTGGTACAACTCTTCTTGGGTGAAAGAGTTTGTATTAAACTCAACTTCCTTCCTTTGTTACGTTCCTTGCTGATTTTAACTTCATCTTTTATCAATTTGCAACCTTTTCGCATTAGGAGACAATCTCTTGGTTCATTGATATTTCACAAACACATTTATCTCCTATGCATATACTGTTCATGTGCCAACGCGTCAGGTCAAGTATGTGTGCTCTGATGGACCTGGTTCAACTGGTCAGACATTTGTCAATCTTCAAAACTATGCAGTGACTTGGGTCAACAAATTCCCCCTTTTTGATGATGACAAACTCTGTGCTTTTCCCTCTATACACTTTAAACACTTTGTATGTTTTTAAGCATTTATCATAGAGAAACCAGGTTCATTAGGTTATAAATATCACTTGAAATATAAAAGCAAAAAACACATTTCTTCCCCCTTTTGGCATCATCGAAAAGTTTGCAAAATGATAAACTTACCAGAGGTTATTAACAATTAGTCATGGCCAATTGAGGCAACTGCATGTGCAAAACATGATTAATCATCACAAGAAACCAATAAATGTAAGCTAAACAAGAAATTTAGACAATTCAATAACAAAACAGAAAATTTCATTGATTACGAACGACAATCAACCACCATATAGTAAAAAAAACAAAAACAACCATAACCATGAGCAAAATAGATAAAAACAACACTAACAAGTCCCGAACTGGGCACTGAAGGGGGGTTTAGGTAGCTTTGGACAGCCTAAGGATGGGAAGGTGCAGAAGAGGTTGTGGTCTTGGTTTGTAAAAGAGAAAACATCTGTTGAAGAACAACCTCGTTCTTTTCCTTCTCTTTTGCTAGTTCAGCCCTGAGAGCATCCCGCTCAGCTTCAACCTCAATCAAGCGAGATTTCAAACGAAGGATCTCAATATCCTTTATCTCGCTTTCCTGCACCAAAGTTCTGACTTTGCTGTTGACAGGCTGCTTCCTAGATGAACCAGGTTCATCTGCAGAAACATTGACAATATAATCACATGTCAGCAAAGTGTCCTTCCCAAAATAGTCCTTGGCAGTAGCCATTTCAGCCTTCTTCACAAGAACATCAAAATGAGCAAGCACAACTGTCAGAATAAAGTCATATGGAATAACATGTGCTTTTGTTCCATTCACAACTCTGTCCAAGAGTTGAATGATGAAAGCTGGCCAATTTATCTGCTTTCCCTTATACAAACACTCCATCAAGGGCAGATCCATATAATTGTCTATGTGCCTTCTTTTTTGTCTTGGCAGCAAGAATTTGGTGACAAACTCGAAGAACAACTTGTGCTCGCGCTTCATTTCACTTTTGTATACTGGCCTGGGTTCAATCTCACTTGCATTGTCACTGAAGAATCTGGTGATGTTGATTGCTGAGGCCATCCCATCCAGACTAGGCCATCTTTCCCTAGTGTAGTCTTCGTAGCCCTCAGCAGGAATGTTCAGAATTACCCCCAGCTCTTTTGCATCAAAGGAGACTTGAATTCCTTTGACTGTGGACGTAACCCTGCCTTCCTTAACTACTGCATTACCCATGAACTCCACCAGTTCTGCTCTAGCCAGCCTTCCTTCCATGTGAAGGACCATGTTCTTCCACCCCTGCACATCCAATGTGTCCAACAGGATTGTTCCTCGAGATCCTTCAACAACTTTCCCTTCAGAATTGTTCTTTTTCCAAACAAGGTGATTCTGTCAGTCAACTCACCAACTTTCTCCTCATCTTCTCCACTCCACTCTTTATCATCATCTTTCTCAACGACCTTCAATTTTCTTGCCTTGTACCTGGTCCTTTTAACAGTGCTTGTAGGTGTGGCAGACACTGTAGCTGACTTCTTTGAAGAAGCCTTAGCCCTTTTTGATTTTTGTGCCTCAACCACAACCGGAGCAGTCTGCTCCTCATGATGGACCAGGTCCATCGTATCCTCTTCAACAACAACAGTCTCCACAGGCTCTCGTACTTTAGCCTTTCCCTTTGCAGCTTTCTTGCTCTCTAGCAGAGCCCTCTCAAACATTTCTTCTTCTTCTCTCACAGCACTACGTGTAGCACGCACCTTTGGTGCATGAGCATCAGTAGATACAGAAACTTTCCTCTTCTTCGGAGGAACTGGGGTAGTAGCCTTCTTGGACTTCTGAGTCCTCCTTTTCTTGGGGTTATAGGTCTCCCCCAGTTTCTTTAGCTTGTCAGCCAATGTCTCGTCCCCAGATGAAATAGGTTCATCTGTTCCTTTCTGCAAGCTTTCTAAAGCTTCCGCTGCTTCCTCAACTACACTTTCCCCTAAATCTGTGACATCTTCTCCAACCTTCTCAGGAATGGGACCACAGATAGCCAATGTGGTACCATCCTCCCCAAATCCCCTTACAGAAGTTTCTTCACCCTCTCTCTTAAGAATTTTACCTTTTCCCAATTTTCTTTGCCTATTCGGCACTTCAGCATCAACTATCGACCCAACCAGAACAAACCTGTTCTTAGCATTTACAGGTTCAGAAATAGCATCAAGATTACCTTGTTCAGAATTTGATGAACCAAGTGCTTCATCCTCGTTGGTTGATTTAAAAGATTCACTTGATGAGTCAGAGTTATTATCCTTTTCAGCCTGCAGAATTTCCTCCAAGAATCTTGCACGGGACCTAGAAGCCACTGAATTTCTGGCAAGAGCCTTTATACGACGACCACGGGGGGCTGGGTTAGGGTTAGGTGTGGGTTCAGGAATAGGAGGGTTTTCAGAGGTTGAGGTTCTTTCTAGTGATTGAGAACTATAAACAGATGGAGAATTTGAATCTGATTCATAAAGCCCTCCATCATAATCACGATTTGGCGATAAAGTAGAAGAAGAAGCAGGTGGTGGTGAAGACATGATTATCAGCGTTGTTAGGAAGAAAAGAAACTTTATTAGATTTCTTTTGAGAAGAGTGACATGAACTTGGTTCGACGGTTACTTTATGAAGAAAAGAGTAATGATGATCCTTTTATAAGATTTGGCTAGGGTGTTTACAACAGGCAGAGTATTTACTCAAGTGGAAGGCTAATCGATGCTGGACTGACATTGATTAGACAGTTACAAACCCCCTAAAAACTAGGCTAATTAAGTAGAGATGGGACTTCTTGAAACTGGTTCAATTTTGGGTAAGTACGAAGTATTTGAATATGAACCAAATATAGATAGAATCCTGCTCATGTATGACTGTAATTGATTTAATAAACGTATGGAGATGAGTACGTACCTTGACAGTCAGATGAACCAGCATGGATGAACCAGGTTCATCTTGTTAAAATCTTTAATTTGCCTCAATTTACAAAGATAGAGAAACATCATTAGCACCAAGGGAATCATATTAATACATGGCAAGAGAGTATGGCAATAAAGACATGATACTGAGCAATGATTAGTCTGGTTAAGTACCTAAGTTAAGTTTTCTAGCCAATTTTTTTTTTCATTTTTCAAATATTTTTTTCATTTTCGTTTTTCCAATTAGGTCATCTTAATCATCCCTAATTCAAGCCTGTTTCTCTCAAAATTCTCCCTACTTAGTGCTTTGGTGAAGATATCTGCAATTGCTTATCAGTAGCACAAAATTCATTTGAGATCATTCCCGTTGTCCCTAAGGAAGTGGTGTCTAACATCTATGTGCTTAGTTCTCTTATGATGAACCGGGTTCTTGGTCATACTAATTGCACTAGTGTTATCACAGAAAATAGGAATGCATCCCACATCTATACCAAAGTCCATGAGTTGTTGCTTAATCCACAGCAACTGAGCACAGCAAGAGGCTGCAACCACATATTCAGCCTCAGCAGTAGACAAAGCTACTGAATTCTGTTTCTTGGTGGCCCAAAACACAAGGCAGGAGCCCAAGAAGTGATCCATGCCTGAAGTACTTTTCCTGTCAACCAGGAAACCTGCATAATCAACATTATCATATCCTACAAGGTCGAAATTAATACCTTTAGGATACCAAAGGCACAAATCAGTTGTACCTTTCAAATATCTCAAAATTCTCTTCACTGCAGTGAGGTGGGACTCCTTTGGATTTGCCTGAAACCTAGCAAACAGTCCCACGCTGAACACAATATTAGGTCTGCTGGCAGTGAGATATAATAGAGACCCAATCATCCTTCTGTACAGCTTCTAATCAACTGATGAACCAGGTTCATCCACATCCAATTTTGTAGTTGTTGCTATATGGGTGTCTATTTCCTTTGAGTCCTCCATTTTAAACTTCTTCAGCAGTTCTTTCACATACTTTTGTTGATGGATCATTGTTCCATTTGGGTTTTGCTTTATTTGCAAGCCTAAGAAGAAGTTCAGCTCACCCATCATGCTCATCTCAAACTCGCTCCCCATAAGTGTAGCAAATTCCTTACTCAGTTTTTCAGTAGTTGCTCCAAATATAATATCATCCACATATATTTGCACAACCAGGAGTTCTTTACCCTTTTCCTTTAAGAACAAGGTGCTGTCAATTTTGCCTCGTTTGTACCCATGTTCTAGCAGGAATTTTGATAGCCGCTCATACCATGCTCTAGGTGCTTGTTTGAGACCATAGAGAGCCTTGTCAAGTTTGTATACGTGGTCTGGTGACTCCTTGATTTCAAAACCTGGAGGCTATTTGACAAATACATCTTCCTTCAATTAGCCATTGAGAAAGGCACTCTTAACATCCATCTGATGGAGAGTGAATTCCATAGATGCAACAAAGGCTATAAGAAGTCTGATTGGCTCCAGTCTTGCCACAGGGGCAAAGGTCTCATCATAGTCAATTCCCTCTTCTTGACTATACCCTTGAACAACCAGTCTGGCCTTGTTTCTTGTAACAGTTCCATCCTCATCGAGCTTGTTCCTGAAGACCCACTTTGTGCCAATCACTGATCTGTCTAGTGGCCTGGGTACCAAGTGCCATACTTGACTTCTTTCAAACTGATTCAGCTCCTCTTGCATGGCATTTACCCAATCAGCATCTTGTAGGGCTTCACCAATGTTCTTTGGTTCGATTAAGGATAGGAAGGCATCAAACGCACACAGATTTTTCAAGGAGGCTCTTGTTTTGATTCCGGATGACAAATCTGTTATGATGTTCTCAAGAGGGTGAGAACTTTGATATCTGTGTGGTTTGAGCACCAATTGTTCACTTCTGGATGATTCTATGGTGTCTTGGTGTTGTGGAACAGGATCAGGGCCAAGATTCACATGCTGACTTCCCTCTGTCATGTTGCTTGGGTTAGTTGGACCTGGTCCATCACCTGTTCCATCTTCCATGGCTGCTTCAATGTGTTCACTGCTTCTCACCAGTCCAAGCTCCTCATCTTCTGGTTCCTGTCTCTCAAAAAGAGTGTTAGTTTCATCAAAGACAACATGCACACTCTCTTCCACACACATAGTTCTTTCACTGTACACTTTATAGGCTTTGCCATGTGATGAATATCCCAAGAATACTCCCTCATCACTTCTGAGATCAAATTTACCTAGGGAATCTTTGCCATTATTGTGCACAAAGCATTTGCATCCGAAAGCCCTAAGATGGGATATGTTGGGCTTTCTCCCTTTAAGTAATTCATAAGGAGTCTTCTCTACCAGTGGCCTGGTCATACGTCTATTGATTACATAGCAAGCAATGTTTATTGCTTCTGCCCAGAAGCTGTGAGGTAGTTTGCTAGAAAGAAGCATGGTTCTTGCCATGTACTCAAGAGTTCTATTTTTTCTTTCCACAACCCTATTTTGTTGTGGGGTTCTAGGGGCAGATAACTTGTGATTGATACCATGTTCATCACAGAACTCAGCAAACTTAGCATTCTCAAATTCAGTACCATGGTCAGATTTTATTGATGCTAGTTGATGTCCTAACTGATTTTGAGTTTTCTTAACAAAAGAGGTAAACATATCAAACGCTTCATCCTTAGATGTAAAAAATAAGGTCCAAGTGAACCTTGAATAATCATCAACTAGCACCATCATATATTTCTTGCCACCTCTGCTCAGAGTCCTCATTGGATCGCACAGATCCACATGAACCAGTTCCAACGTCCTAGTGGTACTGATCATTTTCTTACTTTTGAATGAGGATCTTACCTGTTTCCCCCTTGCACATGCCTCACAAACTTTGTCTTCCTTGAACTTAATGTTAGGGAGTCCCACTACTAAGTCCTTAGAGACTAATTTGTTAAGCTGATTTAGACTTGCGTTACCAAGTCGTTTGTGCCAAAGGAGGGGATCACTGTCCAAAACACTCAAGCAAGTGAGTTCATTTTCAGTCAGTGTGGACAAGTCTATGACATAGATATTATTCATTTTTTTCCCTGCAAAGCAATCTTGTCAGTAAGCAAGTTAATCACAAAACATTTTGTGGAAGTGAAAGCAACCAGGTTACCTCTGTCACACAATTGTGACACACTGATCAGGCTATATTTCAAGCCATCTATCAAGTACACATGTTCGATGGAACGTGTGTCATCCTTACCTACTTTGCCAACCCCTATGATTTCACCTTTCTTTCCATTTCCAAAGGAGATAGTTTCTCCTTTGAGGTTTTCAAGTGAAAGGAACTGTTCCTTGTTCCCCGTCATATGCTTTGAGCAGCCACTATCCAAAAACCAAATTTGGCTGCTTCCTCTCACTTGTACCTACAAAAGAAAATCAGGGGTTAGTTTTAATAACCCAAACTAGTTTGGTTCCTTTTCTATGAGAGAATCTATGAATCAAATTTTTTCTGGCCCAATTTGGTAGCCAGTTCTTCTTTTTGATAAACCTCTCATTTTTTCGACTGGCCTGCTCTTTTGCAGTACACTCATATTTGTAGTGGCCAGTCTTACCACAATGGGTGCAGATTTTATTTTCAGGGAGAGTGAGATACTTGCTTTTGGGATCCCACTTGGGCAATTGATTCCCAAAACCAATCCCTCTCCGGTTGCTACTATGATTCTCTTGAAGCCATATCAAGGCATCAGAGGATTTATTCCATTTACAAGTTCTATATAATTCATGTTTGACTTTTCCAAGCTCTTCTTTAAGTGATCTTATCTGTTCATCCTTGGCATACATTTTATCTTTTAGTTTTCCCAAATTTTCCTCTAACATGACATGAGAGTGATCAACAACCTTTTTACTGGATCCTAATCTCAGTTTTAAGTTCTCAGATTTTAGTTCTAGAATCTCAGTCTCAAGTGGATGAACCTGGTTCAACAAGACAGTGTTTTTCTTTTCAGATTCACTGACTCTGATTTCCAGGTTCATGCACTTTGCTTTTAGCATTGCACATTCTTTAGAGAGTTGATCCTTCTCTTTGGTTGTTTCCTCAGAATCATCTATGAAATCAAGTAGCAACTCAGAGAGTTTTTCCTTAGATAGGAACTTTATTTTGTTTTTAAGATGGGAGATACTTACCTCTGGTTCTTCATGTGATTCCTCATCAGATTCTCCAATTTCCATGAACGCCTGATCTTCAGTCTCCCCATCTTCTGATTCCTCATCTGAACTTTCCCCCCAAGCAGCAACCATAGCCTTTGTTGTGGTTTTCTTGGGTTGGACCAGTTCCTTCTTCCTGTTNCATCTGAACTTTCCCCCCAAGCAGCAACCATAGCCTTTGTTGTGGTTTTCTAGGGTTGGACCAGTTCCTTCTTTCATATCTCTCTTTTTTCCATTCTACTTCCCACTGAGGACAGTTTTTGATGAGATGGTCAGTCTTACCATATTTGTAGCATCCCTCGTTGGTTGGCCTTTCTGGAGCTTTTGCTTTGTTCTAGTTTCCTCCTCTAGAGGTGCCTTTCTTCCTCATGAGAAAGTTGCTGAATTCTTTGGTAATCATGGCCATCTCATCTTCCTCCAGATCTGCTCCCTCAGTGATTCTCAGTGCTAGACTCCTCTCCTTATTTGGACCATCTATCTTCATTGTATGCCTTCTTAGTTCATAGGAAGTAAGGTTTCCAATCAGCTCGTCCAATCTGAGGGTTGCCATATTTTTGGATTCCTGGATGGCAGTGATCTTGCTTTCCCAAGAAATTGGCAAAACCCTTGTCAGGATTTTTTCTACCCTATCTTCTTCAAGAATTACTCTACCAAGAGACTTAAGTTCATTTGTCAAGGTTGTGAACCTTGTGTACATCTCTTGGATTGTCTCACCTTCTTTCATAGTAAAGTTTTCATACTGAGAGTATAGTAGAGTACCTCTTGATCTTTTTACCTGAGGTGTTCCTTCATGGGCTACTTGCAAGGTATCCCAGATTTCTTTGGCAGTGGTGCAGCTTTGGATTCTGCTATACTCATCTGGACCTAGTCCACACACTAGCCACTTTTTGGCCTTTGCATTCTTCTCCCATTTCTTCAGATCCTCAGCAGTGCAGTCAGCTCTAGTCTTTGGTATATCTACACCTTCAGCAGTCTTCTTCATGGTAGCTAGATGACCATCAATGACTATGTCCCAGAGTTCATAGTCTTCTCCAATCAGGTGGTCCTTCATCCTGTTGTTCCACCATGAGTAATACTGGCCGTTGAAGAGTGATGGCCTTGCAGTTGATTGACCCTCCCAGTTTCCAGGT